>JAYMTF010004436.1:0-13153 GCA_036897485.1 Pelargonium nanum | reverse complement strand
AGTGACAGAACAACCTTTGCAAACCAAAGGGTAACCAAAAGTACGAAAACAAACCTAAGGACCCCCAGGTGAAATTGAAGCTTACCATAGGGGTGGAAACTGTAATTACCCCTAATTTTAAATTGAAGAACACCTTCTAAGAGGAGAGTGCTTGGCATGGACCCGTACTGAGAAAATATACAACAAGAGGCATCGAATAGATGGCAGACTTTAGCTTTACTACTGAAATTCATTACTTTAACTTCAGTTCTTTACCTCTTCCCTAATTGGATTATTGAGTAACTCCAACTTTGGATTAATGGACTTGACAAGCTCTTTTTTTTCTTTTTAAGCAAGCGTAACAAACAAAACTTGAACCTGAGACTCCAAGAGAAAGGACTTGACAAGCTGTCACACAAAAAAAAAGTCTTTAAAATCAGAACATCCAATGTTTAAAGTTGAAATGGTAAACTGTAACTATCAAACCATGCTAGTACATTCCTGGTTGGGTATTGGATAGATGAACTCACAGTATTTTATGGAAATGGTAAAGAAAATCCCCAAATTGTGAAATTTTTTCTATTGAATCAGAACATAGAAGAACAAAATGCTGCTTTGGCATGAAAATTTGGTGGAAAAAGAATGAGCAACATTTAAGCTACAAGAAACAAAGAAGAAAGTAAAAGAATATGAACAGTAAGAAATGCAGGTATTACAGTCCAATGATAGAATCTAATCTATGTGAATAATGTTACAACATCTCTACGATATCCTCTCACGATCAAAAGCCTCGGCACCTTTTCAACCAACAGATCCATATATTCCATGTAGAAGTATGCCGGATGATTGAGCGGAGGTGGTGGTAGGCTCACTAGCACCACCGCCGCCATTCTTGAATATCTCAGTATCGTTGAGTTTAACTTCAGAGTTGTGTAAAGAAACTTTTCAATCTGTTGCTCGTTCACCACCACCGGCTTCCTATCAGCTGTCAATGGTGCCCCGTCCCTTTCAGATGTAGCCTTCATATCCGCCAAATAGCTTTTGATCCGTTGCTGAGCTGCAGTATATGCTTCTATGGATTCATCCTGCTGAGATCCCGTACTCTCAACGTTCACATCCCAAGATTTCATCGATATGACTATCACCTCAGCTTGCATACGGAGATCGTACAGGAACCTCTTCACATCTGCTTTCAGGACTTCTGCATCAGAATCTTCCTCGGCAATGCAAAAGACCTGAATCTTGCAACTCTCAAAACTCGCCTTGGTAAGGAGCAGCTGGGAAAGTAGAAGCATGAGACCGCCATCTCTCACAATCCAATATAGATCAATCGTGCCATACTGCCTTTGATACTCATTAGGCCATTCGTCTAAGCCCTTGACGATGACAACTGCCTTGTTTGCAACTATGCAATCGTTAATAATTCCCACGAATGTGGTGGGGATTTCGGTTAAGTTTTCACGACGCCATATTTCAGGATACCGCATCACCACAATGTTAGGCTTGAGATTTCCAAGGCCCATGGTCTGGACAATGCCACGGAAGCCCTCAGACATACTAGGGGCAACAACTATCTCAGCCACACCTTCACAGCGCTTGTAATCGATGTAAGATGCAAGTGCCTTGCATGCAGTCTTCGCGTCTTCAGCACATTCATGGTAGTCTCCATCTAATATGGACACAAAGATGGACATCCCACGCCCTTTTTTCTTCATGAAGTTGGCAAAATCGGCAAGTTTAGGATGACAAGGAACATTTTCCGGAAGCTTACCCCATGGCCGGCAGAATACAAGAGGGATGGGATACCAATTTTTTGGGTGCACTTGACTTGCTGCAATGTGATTAGAAATCAATTCAAAAGGAGATTCATTGATTAATTCTGCATGCATTGTGTGTATGTGCAACTGGCAGGAAATGAGATGGACAGGCTACTAAATCTATGGGTATACTAGATTTGATGCACAGTCCAGCGCACCCAATAAAAGAGGAAAAGGACAAAAAAAATGAATATCAAAATCAATGGCATGAAAGACATAAAAATTCGAGTCTCATACTCAAGCTGCAGATTGGATTGAAGAAAGTAATTGAGGACCAAAAACGAAAAAGAATATAAAATGATCTATGCAATCTAATATTTTCATGAGGTTTTCCATATTGCACTTGGGAGATTGTTTCCAGAGAAACATTAGGAATAGCCACTTCTTGACTGAAGAGATGGGCAGCTAACAAACAGTGCTTATAAAAATTCATCGTTCATGAACCCAAATTGTCTTCCACAGACAAGGCCTTAATCATAAAGTAAACATCATATGACATCCATCATTTTTTACCTATCCATTTTTAATCTCACACAGTTATGGACGCCAACAGTAAAAAAACTACAGGAAACTTAAGCTAGGTAGGATTTACTAAAATTACGTACCTCCAAGTGACCGAAGACTGCGGAGAGCTAGTTGGAAATATGCACTCTTGAAACCATCACCCCAGTCCCCAGCCTTACCTTTAATGCTCACATAATAGTATATAAGGCTTGCAAGGGCTAGGGAGACCACAGTGAATGACCAAGAGATCAAGAACATGATCACTGCACACAATATAAAGCAGCAAATAAATATGATTTTCAAAGAAACACACAAATGCATGGAGGCATGTGCACACCTAATTAGCAAATAGATCGGTGTACCTAAAAATCAATTACTTGATGTCTTTTCGGTAAACATTTAAGCTTACAAGAAAACGAAAGTCAACTATGGGGCTAATCTGTGGCTCCTCAGAACAGCATAAAAGTATATAGACATTTAAAAACGAAACTACCAGTGACATAATGAAAAGGAGCATACCTATACAAAGTGTTGCTCCAAGGAGAGAGAGGCTCCAGTGGTGAAATTTCCACCTAGGACGCCAGCTGGGAGCATCTAGAAGATCCAGAAGGAAGCAAGATAAGTTCACACCCGCATAACACAGAAGGAAAAACATAGTTATTGTCGGTGTGATAAGATCCAGATTCCCAATCACGACACACCCAATACATATGAACGCAGTGAAGAGGGTAGCAATATAAGGCTCGCTCCCATCTGCTACCTTGAAGTAGTTAAGTACAGGTAGAATATCATCATTGGCTATTGCTGCAAGCAAGCGTGGGGCACCAGTAAGGCTTTGAAGAGCTGCACCTAAGGTTGAAAGGATAATTCCAATGTAAATGATTGCTGGCGAAGGCCAAGCAACTGAAGCTGTAAGAAGCCTGGATAACAGAATTCAATTCAGAAGTAAAGTATGTCATTCATTGATTTACTTTCTTGAAAATATTTTATTTTCATTGAAATAAAATAGAGGATAAGTGTCTGAATCAATTATCTGAATTTCAAAATTCTAATGTATAGAAAAAATCAACTTTCACCCATAGCCCCATACTAAAAAGAAACATGAAACAAAAAGACATCAAATGGGACCTTTCAAGAGCCGTTAACTGCAAAGAGGTATTTGATTCTGCCAATCATGCAAATTGAAAAGTCTAATATGTCATTTTGGAATTACATCTCTGTGCTTAGAGCCTTTTTAGGGTCAAGAAAACTAATTCTGTTGTTTTACACAATTGCTAGTGTTGAATACATCCTCAAACAGCGAACATAGTTCATGACATTAACACTTTATTTTAAATAATAAATTATCCTACAATACAATTTTGTTCTAATCTTGAATCTCAAACTTCAACAAAAACCAATGTCACTAAAAACTTTTGATCTACAACCAACACACTGATTATACTCCTAAATCGGCTCTTAAAATGTAGGGATTTGAACCTTTAATAAGGTGACCAGTAACTACTTAAATCACCAAAACAACAATAAAGTCAACTTGGAATGTGCCAGACTCCATATAAAAACCACATACAATAAAAGCACAGCATTGGACAATGAAATAGATTAATCTTTGTCCTTAAGCTATGAAAGTTTGCAGACACAATATCTGCACCAGTTTGTTACATATTCCAGACATAATTATATTAAGCATTAAATGACTTCAAAGTCAAGGCTGACATCCTGGCAAAAAGAGGGAGCATTACTTTGCAAGTCTGATATCATTCTAATCCAAAAAGACACATAGTTAGTGCCGTTGCTTTTGTCATTAGTTATTTTACTTCAATGTGCCCATCTAACTACTTTTTAAACTTTACTATGCTTTAGGTAATGTTTTAATAGCCAATCTTAAATGATTAAGAAAATTTGAAAAATATGACTCAAGATATGCCATATAATTGCATATGACTAGGTGTCAAGGAAGACAAACTGAGTAAAAGAAAAGGTATATAGATATATAATAAATATAAATTGTAGAACCTTGACAGAGACATGTGCTTAACTTAAACATGGAAAAGAATAAACAAGCTGGCATTGAAAGCAACTTCAAACTAACAACTACAAATACCTGTCTGTCAAGAGTTTGTCTCTAGTTGCAAGGGCTCCAAATGCTAACACAGAAACAATATAGAGAGCAGTAGTTGTAAGAGTTGCAGATAATGTTCCAATAGGAATTGAGCGCTGAGTATCTTTCAGAATGGCTGAGCGATTTGAACCCGCCATTATACCCGTTACAGCAGGAAAAAATAGACCAACCAATGCACTGAAAAAGTGAGGAAAAAATTAAGTTAGCACCTTTGCAGAGAAATTTCTTTGATCCAACTGTAGGGAAATTCTTTGACAAGCCTGAAAAGTAACCAACACCAATTTGAGGGCTAAGGGGGGAACAAATTTAGTCTGGATGCACCAATACTTTCAAATTCAGAACCTAAAATTTCCCAAATGAACTAAATTACTACAGGAAGTACTACAACATCAATGAGAAAAAAATAAAAATGAGGCCTTCAACAATTATCTTAAGTTTTTAGGTGAGTTGGTCCTCTAACATGGTTTCAAAGCATTCTAGACCTAGAGGTCTCAAGTTCAAATCCTGGTGTCACCCTAATTAAAAATAGAAGTTAAAATTCCAGTACAAGGCAAAAATAGAAGGTAGGGCTCTACCAAATAGAAGGTAGGCAGAGAGCATTCTAGACCTAGAGGCCTCAAGTTCAAATCCTGGTGTCACCCTAATTAAAAATAGATGTTAAAATTCCAGTACAAGGCAAAAATAGAAGATAGGGCTCTACCAAATAGAAGGTAGGCAAAAATTCAATTCTACTATGGATGTGTTTTCCCCCTTTCACTACTATTTTTTTTATACCAACGGGACACCATACTCGAAGTACCAATGTTTCTCACTCCCTTTGGGAGCGTCATCCTAAACCCCACCCCACAAATTCCACCCCATACCGTCGACAAGGAGACTCGAACTTGAGACCTCAGAGGGAATCCAAAGTGGTATTAACCACTTGGCCCAACATGTCTTGGTCCTTTCGCTACTATTAATGTCAACTTAATGAAAGTGAACATATTATAAGTCAAGATTTTAACATATTCACTAATCTAGGGGTACAATATTGTTGACTAATTGAAGCTGGATTTGCTTATAACTAGCATATACAAGCTACTTACCGCACACCCATATGTTCTAATTTGTAGCATAAAGCCCACTATAAAGAGAGCCCATTTTGGTTTGGCAGAGTATTTAAAAAACGAAAAGTTGATAGCACTGCAATTGCATCAACTTTGCTAAGAGTTATCCAGTAAAGCCTGTATTTTAGGCAATGGCCACTGTCAACACCAGTGATGGCGGATGCCACAGCCAATCATGGAATGCTATCTCATTCAATCCAAAAAGTAGAAGCCTCGTATGTTAGCCACAATAGCCTGCCATGAGAGCGCCATTGAGGACACTTAAGTGGCTGTGGAGTGGAAAGGAGATAATGATAGGAAAAATATTTTAACATTGAATTTATTATTTACCCTACGTTGCAATGGCAGTCAGTTAGACTGATGTCATTTCACATTAAATCAGATATACAAAACACATCCAAAAAAGGAATGCAACCTGATGTGCTAAACGAGACCACTAAAAGACACTTCATTGGGTTTATCCTGCCGTATGGTTCCTAAGTTCCATAGTACTATTCTACCTCAACAGATCAGTACTTTTGCCATCTACAAATTCATATGCAGGTGTATATAGTACATATGATGAACTAACACATATCAAGAAGCTCAAGGTGAACCCTTATATTTATTAACATTAAATGAACAGTTGTGGTTTGTGGATATCAGTGTAATGTATCAATAATCCAATAAACCCTTATGCTAATAAAATGCTATAATGATGGCTAAAAAAAATACATCTTATGGGTGTAACAATCTAGACACTGATACATTTTACACTACAGATCCATGCCACATGACCAAAGAAAAATTATAACAGCATGAAAAGGCATTTGTCATGGCTTACTTGAAATTCCACTCAACAGATCCATCAGGATCAGGAATTCCAGCATTATTAGTTTTCTTATAATCTGGACTCCAGTTATCTTTAAAGGTTGCTGAGCTCAAGCCTGTTATTCCATCTGTATCAAAATTAACAAGAGAATATAATGTAATTAATTGATCCACCAAACAAAATCTGAGATGAACATAAAAGGAAACCTAGAAGACAAGGATGAAGTAGCAGTGCAATAACAAGAGTGTCTAAGGCGCACTAGAGCTCAAAGCCATAAATCATAGCTTAATTTTACATGAAGCTCAGCTCCAAAAAATTGATGCTTTCTTCCGAAAAGCTTCATTGAGTTTAATGAAACAGGGACCAAGAGCAATGAAGCTCAGTAGTCAGTACACACAAGAATATCACCATATTACACGATCTACACAATCTATATGCCCCTTTGTGGAGAAGAAATAAAAAACATGCCCCTTGATAAAGCTAGATTAGCCAATATAGAATTATATCATACCCAAAACCATTAGAAATTCAAAACAAAATACAAAAGGACAATTATTTTAAAATATTTTCAAACCCTCAGCTCAATTTACTATTAAATAAAGGAGGAAGTGCACTAGTTAGGTGCCATGGAAATTGTTAGTCTTTTACATATTATTTTCTGAACCCATTTTGAAGTTTCTCTCCCTTTTTTTCTGAACACTCCCCCATTTCTATTTTATTCCTCTCTCTGAAGGGTATCATCTTGAATATGACATTAATGTAATTGTTTACAGTATATTCTAAGAAAATCAGTATTCTTTTTGTCTAGGATGGTGCTGTTTGGTAAAAAAAATTGAAGTTATTTTATGATTTGTGGTGCTATTATACGGTGTTTTAGTCTCACTAACTATTCATGTTTGAAGAGATTATTAAACTTTAGTATCTCTTTCTAAATTGCACTTTCTTTTATGAGCCCCATGCTTCGCACTTTGCGCCTAAAATGCGCTGAGCTTTTTTACGTACCATATATAAGATAGAAATAAATATTGATGACAAAAATTGCACATAAGGATACCCACTTATCATTAATGTCCAACTGACAACCTAAGTTAACTTGACCTGATCAGAATTACATTAGCCTTATGGTGCTATCGATTTTTCAAAAGACTAGTCCTCAAGAGGCAGTCTATAACTGCTATTGAACATGATAGATATCAGAAACAGACCACTAATAATTCAAAATAATGACTGTTCAACTATTTGACTGTAGCATGGATCATGATAGATATGTTAAGTTTGACTCGCAATTGAACAGAAGCTAAACATGGAGTTCTGAAAAATGTCACTTAATTGACATATGGACACATGTGAACAATTATTTCAACTCATACAAAACACTTGACAAAATGGCTGATATTGCCAGTCGCTTTTCTGTTCCCAATAATCATATGGTCCTTATCTAGAATTAGACATCTAGATTCCCCATGTTGCATTAAGTATCTTCTCTGAATCATGTAATGTTAATTGAATTTTATACTTACTGAACTCTATAATGTTGCTTATATAATATTATCTCATATGGAAGACAGCTATCATGGGTAAAACCAAAAAGATGGGAAAATGTAAGAATTTCAAAAGGAGTACACGAAAATGTGAACTAAAAACAGGAGTTTTCATGGACTAGATCACATTAATAAATTGCAAGATTTCACATCACAGAAAGATGGTTATAAGAAATTGTAGTACCAGGCAGTATAAAATAATATGACAACTATAGTACACAGACAGAAGCCATGTCTTGAGTAAATACGAACTGATAATAAAGACTCACCAACAGGGTAATCTTTCTTGGCCAAAAACACTCCAGCAAAAATGCATACCACCGAGAACAGAACAGGTATCAGAAAAGCAGGTGCAACCCGATTGATCATTTTCACACCTCCAAACACAATAAAGCATAGGATGATGGTGATAACAATCCCATAAATTTGCAGGTCATGCGAACTAGTACTTTGTATGCTAGTATTTGTGCCATTAAATTGTGTGATAGTCTCTACATTAAAACAGGAAACGAGACAAAAATTAATCAAAATAATAGTCAGCATCTTTGAATGGAATGGTTTCATAATCACAATTCACAACCCACAGACATGTCAGGCTACGCATGACACATGTGCATTCAAAGGTAAACAGATTATGAAAAATTTCCATGCCGGGAAGGAGTAAGGACTAGAAGTCACTGGGAACAGGACTCCTAGTTACATTTACACACTGACACGACTTTCTGTATCTCTCACATTGGACAAAGCACATACAGTCCCACACTCATCAATTATAAGCATTCGGGTTTGTAATTTATCCATGATGAATTTCTGATCAAATGCTCAGAAGTAGGACATAAGAAGAGCTAACTATCAATTGCAGTTAACTTTCAATCATTACCGCTAAATATCCCAGCACTTGGCACAGCTTTCAAAAAGGTTTCAACAGCTCCCAACACATAACTAAAATACAAGAAAAAAAAATAGCAGATGTTAATGAAGTATACTAGATATGAATCACACATTAAGATATCACAAGAAATAAAATCCAAGTTGAGACTCTTCTCCACATCCTCACTAATCATGCATATTATGATTTCATCATACTCACAGTGCTCCAGCAACTGCATTTCCCAAGAAGAAACAAAGTCCAATGCTGACTCCAACCTCAGGACCAAGGGCCCGGCCAATGAGATAGTATGGTCCTCCCCCCTAGAAGTGACCAAAAGCACCAAGAAAGTCAGTAAGCATCAGTTCCATCATTAAACTGAGCAATTAAAATCAAACTAACTTTTTGAATAACCAGACAGGAGCAGAATCAAGTGACGAGTACATTATAACTCCTAATCATAAACTTTTATTACAAAATAAGTATGCATAAGCATGCACAAGTCAGTTGACTAAACAATAATTTTGGTCCATGTTTGGTAGGCACTCGATAAAGGAGCAGATGGCATAAGAAATCCTCACAACCAGTAGTGAAAATATCTGACTGGAATGGGGTATTCCATTATTCACAACCAGTTTCATACATCTAGTAAACAAACTGATGAACCCAACAGGATACGAGACAAATAAGTTATTCAATCGTAATTGTATACCTTCATTGCACCATTAGTAGCAATCGCACTCAACGATATTCCAGTCAGGAAAGTACACAAGCCACAAAAGGATACCAGCACCAGCGATTCACCTATACCAGCCATGCCAACAATCCTGCAATTTTCACAAATTCAGAAAAAATCTATGTTAATGTGGCTAGTCTACATCACAAGAAAATGTCAATAGATGACAATAGTGAAATAATCCATACTAAGAATATGAAACTAACAAGTAAAAATATTTAAATAAAGTGAAATCAAAATCAAAACTTTTCAAATGCCGAAATGCTACTCATTACTTGATCATATCAAACCACATATGCAATAAATCTTAAGATTGGGGAATACAAGCATTACCAAGAAAACCGGATATAGTAGATAATCCCCATAATGTTTTGTAAGCATGGAACAAATACGCCCATCAGTGTACCCATTTTCCCTTCGGCAGCCTGAGAAAAAGAGAGAGAGGAGGAGGAGGGTCAGAAATGAACGAAAGTGTAATACTTAAGGTCAACTGGTAGAGGAAGCAAATAATAATGAATCATACACAATCAGTGGTATAAATAGTTCAACTCCAAAGTGTACACGAACCACGAAGAATTATATGCCTACAGAATATTTTAGGCATCTGTTCCACACCTCACAGTTTAAATAAAATTGCGCTGAAAGTTAATGACATTCTTTGACGATCAAGTAAAAGAGGAAATGCTAGGAATTTTTTATTCAGGCAAAGCCTTCATGCAAATCAACAATGCACTTAATACTATTTCAAAGGGGAAAGAAGGCAAAATATCCATGAACAAAGATCAGGGAGAGTTCAACAAGTTATCATAAATATAACTGTAAGATTTGAAGAAGAAGAAATCTGTATGTATTATTCACTTTACATCCAACCAATTTATACATGAAGACCTATTCTACAAAAGTAAATAACTTCTAATTACAGCCCTATGAACTCCTTAACATTTGCTACAGTATTTGATTTGACTTGCCATATATTCTAACAATAGCAGAGCATTATATTATTCATTTGGCCATTTAACCATATACAAAATTGTAAAAGGGTTACTTTACATCACCCCTTTCTCCTATTTCTTATATCTGCCAAACCAATGTGTAACAGATGAAAACTGAGAAAGTTCTCAAAACAGTAGGGCATGCTTAAGGTCAAGAAAAAAGAGATGAAATGAGCACAAGAAATTAGCAAACCTTTTGAGCCTCAGGAGTAATAGAAACATCCTCACCATCCCTAGGACTAGTAGGCGCTTGAATTGGCTCTCCTGTCATACTTGAATAAAAAAGTTGAAGAAGAACATCAATAGTTACTAAAACTGGAAGAAGAAAAAAATGGATATAAACAAAAGTAGATCTTCCATATGAGTTGATATTGATAATGGTAAGAAATTCTTGCCAAGCAATCTCCCGTGGGCTCCTTCCTTTCTCACAACGAATATATACCAATATGCACATAAAAGGAGGGAGACGGCGAAAAGAAACAAAAGACTACATACCTCTTTAGACCAAGAATGTTGACAAGAGAATCAAAACCAAACAATTCCAATTTGGATTCTGTCTGGGAGGTTTTGATTGGAGCCAGCCCTTCTTCAGCATTTGCATTCATGGTGGCTTGCGAGCTTACTTTTACTTTTCTGTCATAGTATATGACAAAATATGAGTAATATTCTTGGCCTAAAGTAATTTAAATTTAGCTTTTCTACATAATATGTTGATAAATGCATTCCTCATACTAAATAGAAAAGAACTTGTTTTTTTCTTTATTCTAAATTTTTAAGGGCTATCAGCCTATCACCGTCACTTAAAAGCACAAAGTTAAGAAGATAGATAGAGAGGGATTTCCTAGCACCCCATAACAGCATGAATCCTGATTTTGTACAAGTGTAACATCATTCTTTGTGAATTTCGGAGTATTCTACCATATACCATTTTTTATATAATTTTTGTTTCTTGGAGTACTCATGTATCATTCAGACATTAAAGGCATTTCCTTGCATACTAATTTAAAATAAACGGTCATAAACACAGTCAATAAAACTTCAGTTTGAGGAAAATTAGATAAACAGAACAGTACAGAGTATATTCTTCCACATGGACACACTCAAAATCATTATAAACTTATCACATACCACTTGTAACCAATGGAACTCACAAATTCAAAATTTAAATATATCCATCCATCAGATGGACACGCAACCTCAAGATTTGAAAAGGGTGAGAAATCTCAAATTTTGATATTAGATTTTTCTTTGTAACAACTAAAGCCCGGCATAGTCCCTGAAAGAAATATGAAAGCAGCATCCAAATCTATTTTCCTTCCCAATTAAATATATACTACCTATATGTTTAAAGTGCAACATTGCCCACAACTAATGCTATCATCCACTAAAGCAAGCCTAATCAAACATATAGGCCACACAAGTATTGCTATTCCCCATCGAAGCAAGCTCAATGCAACTGATTAACTCTGGCAAAACTCAAATTATCTTCAAAAGCTCCAACATTCTCTCCATTTTCCCTCTCACAGTGCAATATAAAACCTCTAAACCACTGTAAGCTCACATTTCCATCAATGCATATCCAAAAAACTCACACACACCAAAAAAGAGTACAGAAAGGACAGCAGAGTAGAGGAGAATACTTGATGGAGGAAGAGGAGGAAGATGCGCCGGGATCCATGGAGGACATTTCCAGGACTGCACGGTCATGGTCGTGAGCGACGACAGGTCGGTACTTGCGACCGCTCTGCTCGTGGAAATCGTCCTCAGTGCCTTCTTCAATGTCTCCATTGATCATCGCCGCTGCTGGTTTCTCCGATTGGATCTATTCGACGGAGGAGTTGTGGAATAGATCCAGAAGAATGGGATCGAATCAAATCGAAAACGATGGAGCGAAAGATCTGTGTGTGTAAGAGATTGAATCGAGAGAGAAACGAGAAGGAACAAAGGAGACCCACTTCCAACTTTGAAATTGATTTCAATCTTGTACCTACCTTGAAAATTACACAAAGGAAGGACTCAACACGTTTATGTATTTTCACTTCTCAGCTCAGCCCAAGTTCTGTGCTGTGACATGCTTGGTTTTCACGCGCTGTGAGTGCGCGTTTTCTTCTTTGACGATTCCCGCAAATGCCCCATGTTTTGATGTTCATCTCATTTTTTATGTGTATTTTTTTTTTCTCGTCACCAAATTTTAAAGGATTAATTATCTCTATGGTTCCGTACAAAATACTTAGTATTGCTAGACAAACTGGAGAGGTTTCGGAAGCAATGCGCCAAGGCGCTATGGTTGTTGGGCGGGGCTCAAAATTCAAAAAATTTCCACCGTGCAGCCACAGCTCGGAAAAAGGTCAATACCATTGAAAAAATAAAAAATGGGTTTGGCGAATGGGTCGAAGGAATGGCAGAGATCTGTGAATTGCTGGCTTCTTTCTTCACTGATCAATTCAAGTTACGAAGCACGGCTAATATGGAACTGCTGGAGTATGTCAACCCGAGAGTCACAGTGGAGCATAACGAGACCCTCACGGCTTCATTTGTTTCGGAAGAGATTAAAAATGCAGTGGACTTTGTGCATCCTGACAAGGCACCGGGCCCAGACGGATTGAATTTATTAAAAATAAGGGGAAATTACAGATAACACCCTTGTACTATACACATTTTGCAATTTACTACCCGG
>JAYMTF010004435.1:0-13156 GCA_036897485.1 Pelargonium nanum | reverse complement strand
CATATCAGATATTAAACTGATAAGAACAGATACTACACTTGATCTTAGCCAAAAGGCCGAGAAAGGTATGCTTAATTCACAGTTTCGCTTCCTTTTTTATAGACTCCCTCGCGCCTTGCCTTGTCTCGCGTAACCGATGTGGGACAAAACGTAAACTACAAAAACAAGTAAAAACAGAGTATGGGTTGGCAGTTCAGAATCTTGAGCTGACTCCAAGGAACCGTATTTAGGTACTCTGTTCTAAATAGTCATGAACCCCAAAACAAAACAAAATATGGGAAGGTTATGACAAGCAAAAAGCTTGGAAATGTCCGTCGTGCTCGTGACGCGACATGAATCCAACAAGAGTTTAAACGAATTCAGCTTGATCGAGTTGTACTCAGGTTGAATCCGTTTAGCCCGCTAAATTCGTTTTAGTTAACCCATAAATGAGAAAATAGATATATCGAGTCATATCGTCAGTATCAACCCATTTATTTAAAAGTGTCGGGTCAAAGCATGCCGTGTCAATCCGCTCATAAACATGTCATGTTTGTGTGATTCAACCTGTTTAATAATCGAATTGACCCATTTAACTAATTACTAAACTTCGACCACAGCCTGCGAAGACGAACCGACACCACTACAAGCAATGCTATGAACATGAAATAGCTCAAAAATTGTATACGGTTTTTACAAAGAAACCATCTCATCTGTGTAGTTTATGTAACTATATATTGCACTCATTTTATATATACAGACTTTTAACCCTTAAACTACAGACAGTGACATGAGAGTACAGAGAGAAACTTTAATCCCACATTTTGAAATCTTTTGAATGTGACCGTTGTCCTTTCGACCTAGCTTCGAGTAGCTTCGTCTTCAAGGTATTTGCCTTCGAAACTGGATGCAACCTTGAAGAAGACTCGGCTACATCTGGAGTTGTGTTTCTTGGTAACCAATGTCTCACTGGGCTTGCATGGCTCCTCCATGCAGCTTCACTGCAAGAAGATTCCCCGAAATCATTCTCAGCATGTATATTTGAGAACGATCCATGGATTTGATCGTGTTTATTTGTTCTGTCACAGCTGAGATCTTCAGGATTTTTACCTTTCTCGGACTTCTTATCCATGGCCCGAGCCATCTGCTCTTCAAACTTGACTTGCAAGCTCGATGGATCCCGACTTTTTACCCTTTCACGAGGTGCAAAGTTTTTCTTCGTGTGATCTGTTTTCACATCGATAGTATCATCAATAGCTTCATTTCCACGTGATTCGGGAGTGCCCATTTGTGTAGATCGAAGGAAGGTCTCGATTTCAAAGCTAAATTTGTCGACGATTGAGTGATTCTCTGCAAAACCATGTTGAGCTTCTTCGAGCTTCATCTGTGTCCGTTCATCAAGCCATGATTCGGATACATGGAGAATCAAATTACTATCTTCGTCGGCCTCTTCGGGCCAATCCGTGTCAAATCTCTTCTTCAAAGCACGAAGCTCCTGATCGTAGTCTTTTATTCCCTTAGCAAACTCGTCGCACAAGTCTTCCAACAGCTTCCTCGATTTTCTCTCCCTCTCCAGCTCCTTCCGAGCACTTGCCAGAGAAGACTTCACTTCAGATAGGTCCCGAGCTAACCTCTTGCGTATACCTTCTGATCGTTTCCTTAATTTCCTCTCGCCTTCAAGCTTGTCCCTCACAGACTGAACCACATCATGGATCCAATCCTGTTCCATCGAACCATCCATCTCATGATGATCTTGAGTACTCAAGTCTTTGATTTTAACTCGGGCTTGATCTAGCTCATTTTTCAAAGTTCTTATCAATGATGCATCGGATGCATGCTGTTCTTCCAAGCTCCAAATATGGTTCAACACTTTTAGTAGTTCTCTAGATGTTCTAAGACTGTAATGTGAGTCACCGATCCTTCTCTTAAAGTCTAATGAACCGGTAGGCGTGAACACAGGGTTGTAAGGTGCCTCCTGCACAGTGCACAGGGAAAGTCGTTAGGAGCAAAGAAGAAGGTGTGATAGTGCCGTGCCTAAGGTGCATTAGGACGAAATAAAGGAGATTGTTTATAAACACTAAATCAGTTTACAAAAACATAACGAGTAATCGAAGTAATAAACTAACATAAATCATAAGAGCTAACAAAACCGGGTTTAACTGCCTACAATCGATGACACTAAGTAAAACACGCAACTATGGCACATTTTGGAGGTCCCAAAAGGCTCCCTTATCTCATACATGCCACTTAAGATTTAAGGTAGCGTTTGGATTATTGAGAATGAGATTCTCATTCTAAAGCCATTCTCATGAACAAAACACCTTAACACAAACCTTATGAATGTGAATCTCATTTCTAAACAAAAATTCTAATCCAAACGCTACTTAAGGTCAGAAGCTTGTGTAATGATTAAGTACTAGAATTTCAATCTATAAGACATCTAAACAGGCCATCAATTTACATGATGAGTCACGTGATGGTTCAAGCTTGAGACTCCAGGCACTCGGAGCCAATATCGGCCATGTGCTCTAAGTTTCTCAAGCCAACATGACATAGTAGTATTATCGTGCTCTTTTCCATGGAACTACCATGGCTTGCATGAGATACGAGTTGTAAGGCCAGGATGTCCCTTGCAACACCATCAATCATGCCACAACACGCCTCCTCAAGTTCCTGCACTTGCCGGGCTAAAAAATCAAAGAAAACTTGATAACTTAAGCATTAAAGCCCCTATCATGGACTGTTTGGTCCTGACGCATAAAATCTCGACAAAACCGAGAAAAACACTTCTACTTATACCTTACCTAACTTGTATCTACTATCAAAATTGTTGGCACTAGCAGATCGAGTTTGAAGTTAAAAACAGTCGCACAATCCAAATGAGAAAATTACTAAATGAATAAAGAAACAAGCAACCATAGCCAATCAACAATACAATGTAAAAAACTAAACTAGCACCAAAACAAGAACTTCCAATGCAAAGCCATCAATCAAATTCAATCCTGAGTAATTGAACTGAAAACAACAATCTTCAACACACAGCAACATCAATGAATAAAGACAGAAATCTAAAACAAAGCCAAAACCAACCCATAAACATAAATTTGATTTCTCACTAAAAATAAAAGAATCCTAATAAACCCCCCCACAACCCAATTCATCATTCAAAAATCAATGAACAAAGACAAAAAATAGACCAAAAAGCAAAACATAAACATAAAGTTGATGCCTTTCACACACCACAACACATGATTTTGCTCACAAAACTCCATTAATCATTCAAAAATCAAAACCCAGAAACCTGATCGTTTCCTTGTGAAGTTTAAACTAAAAATAACAATCTTCAACACACAGGATCAATGAACAAAGACAAAAAAAAAAAACTAGACCAAAACATAAACATAAAGTTGATTCCTTTCACACACCACAGCACAAGATTTTGCTCACAAAACCCAATAAATCAATCAAAAATCAAAACCCAGAAACCTGATCGTCCAGAGAACTGGAAAGGCCAAGACCCTTTTCCCTGTGAAGGTGATTGAACTCCCAGAGAGCGGCGGCGAGCTTTCTAGAAGAAGAGTGGCGGCGGCGGATGCTAAAATGCGCAGGAGGAGTAGAATAAGAGAAAAGTGTGTCTCTCCATAGAATCACTGGTGTAGATGGGACCCTCTTTTTTCCTACCAACAAGCCTCTTCTCAACTTTTGCCCCAAATTTTCCTTCTTTTCCTCTTCTTCTTCACTTTTCATTTTTTTTTTGGGGTGTGAAAATGTGTTAGCTTCAGTTGTTTGATTGATTCAAGCTCTGTGGCTCTCTGAAATGAGTGTGATCATGAATTTTTTGGGTGCAGGTGCAGTCCAGCTGAGACTGAGTGATGAGTGACTGACCAGTTACCTTCTCTCCGGTTCCTCGGAAGTTTGTTTTTGTTTTTGATTATGTCTAAATCAATGTCAAATACTCAAATGTGAGTGCATGAGTTGAGTTGTTAAATAGGAAAATGTTTCATTATGGTTTTAATTCAATTTGGTTTATAGTTTTTTTTGACGGGTTTTAAGTTGCTTAAACTTTCTAACGGGACTACTTTAGAAGCAAAATAATAATATTGAGCAACGTGTTCATCAGGTTAATTATGTTACTCAATTATACTATAATTTTGTTCGTCTTATGCTTTTTAGCTTATTTAAGTTGGTCATCACGTCAACAAAAGATTTTTAAATTTATTTTTAAATAATTGACACGTTAGCTAAGTTCGAAAACATTGTTATAAAGTAAGTTAAAGGATAAAAATGAAACATCATTTTTATCGATTAAATATAACGTGCTCTTCTTTCACTACAAATAAAAATCATATTTGTATTTTCAAATCGAGGATAAAAGCAATGCCTAAAAATAAACTAGTTGAATGTTTAAATGGTCACTAGGGCAATATGGAGGTCAATGGTCGCCGGTTGGGAGTTGGACGTGGCAAGACTCGCTCAATGGTAGCGGCTTTCAAGAAATCATCTTTAGAAAAACGTGGATGGTGCCACGTTCGAGGAGGCTGGTCGAAATGGTGCGTGATGGGTTATTCAAAATTGTTTCCGTAGAGCATGGAGTGAAGACTAGCGCAATTGGGCAAGCTCAGAAGAGGTTAGAATAGTGAAAACCATGAGGTAGTATAAATGCCTGAACATCGAGTGACTCATTCATCAGTTAAATCATAGGTCCTTTTACCAAATTTTGTGAGATGAATTGTCTCTAATCATCTAATACAATTTCACTTATGTCATTGAATTATTGGATCTAAAATACTACTATAATGTCGCAGGTTCCTGGTCAAGAATCATATTCATGTCTCCTCGAGATCTGTATCTATTTGGACATACCACCTATGACTAGTCTAGTGGGTCTCACCTAACCTAGGGAACAAGCTATCGACCTCCTCACAAACGGGCCGGGCTCGTATAGCTCTAAAATGGGCCAATAGTTCTGTACATTACCAGTTGGGCTGGGCTTATAAATAAATAATCACAAAAGGCCCAATACATTTCTTCTTTCAAATAAAGTATATATTTCTGTAACACTTCCGTCAAGCACGACACATTTAGTTATAATGCTTAAAAGTTAATCATAAACAAGATCATGACACATAAACTATGTTAACTAATATTAAAAAATGTAAAAATTAATAGCACTAAATAGAGTTTTTTTTTTTTACAATGAGAATTTACTATTACAACTTCTAACTGTACAAACAGGATGTGTCGAATATGTCACAACAGGTAAATCTAATCGTACATGCGTGTTCTTGAGATCAACACAAAATCATCCCCATCAATCTTAAATTTTATGGGAAAAGATTTGCATGAACACAACACATATATACACACAAAGCACAATCCGGACAAAAATATGTATGCACACATGAAGAATCAATGTTGATAATCATAGTACCAAAACTAGGCAGCATCTGAGTTGCGAGACCAATATTCCTTGTAAAGCTGCCCAAACAGTGAGCCCTCCTCTTTTATCAGCTTCATTGGCTTCTCATATTCCACAACTTTACCTGCAAATTTTTATGTTAATTTACCATATTCATGTTTTTGTTTGTTCCACTTACTCAATTTTGATGCAGTATAGAGTACATACGTACTATAGCTGACAATGCATGTCGTATTCAATACGACACGAAATTAGCATGTTTGTAATCGTGTTGTGTTCGTGTTGGAGAACCTAACATGTTTACTAGTCGTGCTGCGTTCATTTTGGACCTCCAAAACACACACACACGATTAATTAGTTGTGTTGTGACACGCACGACACGACCAACATGCACACTAACAGGTATAATTGTAAATTAATCCTAATAACGTGTCAAACGTGATGGTTATATCATGCAGAATATGTTGGGTCGTGTTTGTATCAATCGTGTAAACACACCCATAAAGTTATCGTGTTTTGTGTTCAACCGTTCAGCACAATTATTAAAACATACTTAGGCATAAAAAACCAACCACTATGATTACTAAAACATTGAAAGAAGGAGGTATTTGGTACATACCATCAGAAATAGCAAGAACCATGTCACAGTCCATAACAGTAGGTACTCTGTGAGCTACAGTGATCACTGTGCAATCTGCAAACTCAGTCCTTATGGTCTTTTGGAGAATAGAATCAGTAGCATTGTCTATAGAAGCTGTGGCTTCATCAAGAACCAATATTCTACTTCTCTTCAGCAACGCACGTCCCAAGCAAAACAATTGTCTCTGTCCCATGCTCCAATTTGATCCGTCTTGCGCAACTGCAAAATCAATCCAGATAATACAGTTAAGTTAGTGAAGGACAGTTCGTTCATCTTGTTTCTTGCTTCTCACCTATTGAGTTCAGGCCCTCTCCTTTATCTTGAATTGCCTCCCGAAGCTGGCACTTTTCGAGAACCTAAAAATAAGAGTATAGATGAGAACTGAAATGATTCAATTTTTCCAAATCCAAAACACTACGTGTAAGAACTCACCTCCCATATTTCTGAATCGGTATGTACCGATAAGGGATCGAGGTTGTATCTAACAGAGCCAGTAAAGAGTGTTGGGTCTTGTGGTATGATCCCAAAATGTGATCTGAGATCATGGAGACCAATTGTGGAAATGTCAAGACCATCAACTATGATTTGCCCCTCTGTAGGCTCAACCAGCCGGAAAAGGACACTTATTAGAGTCGTTTTGCCACTCCCAGTTCTCCCAACTATCCCAATCTTGTGCCCTCCTTCAATTGTAAAGCTTATTCCTCGAAGAACTAACGGTGCATTGGGCCTGTATCTAACCTGTTTCATGTCAACCGTCTAGAATCAGACCGGACCAAATCAAATACAAAAAATATATATTAAGGACCGGAACGAAATAAATCCAAATTGGACTGTTATGATTCAAAATGTTCCATGTACTATCCAGTTTCATCCGTTTTAGTCCTTGAACTTTATTTTGTATTTTCATACTTTGTAAATCTTTTGTTTGTTCCTATTAAGTTAAAAGTATGACGATATACGGATATAGTTCCTATGTAAGCATAAACTAGTGTATTCTGTAAGGTCATAAGGTCTAACAGAAAGGAATAAACGAAAACAATATCGCCATTCTTTTGACTAAATGGGTACAGATGAAAGATGCATGGATTTTGAAATTTTTACCTCCAAATTGCAGATTTCCACTCTGCCAAAAGAAGGCCAGTTTTGTGGAGGCCTAGAATCTTCAATAACTTCAGGAGCTTCACTAGGAAGATGCATGTATTGCTCCAATCTTTCCACTGAAATAATTGAATTTTCCAGCGAACAATTTTGTTGGACAGAAGCAACCAGAAACAAGTTTAACGAAAGACCATATGCCAATGCCATTCCAGCATAACCTGTCGTCAAATACATAAAAAGTTTAAGTGCACAAAGTTAAAGTAATAAGGGCATACTTGAAAATTTCAAATTTTAGTGGGGTAAATATGAAAAAATATACAGGGATATCACACTATTCTAGTGAGGGTAAAAATGCTACAACAGTGAAGTGAAGAAAAGTTGTAAACAAACATATATATCTTAGACGAGCAGTGAACATGTTAACGATAACTAGTGTAATCGTGTAATCTGATACGGTCATTTGTGCACTTATTGTAAAAAAATTGCTAATAGTTTATGAATACCAGAATCAGAAGCTCCAAGTTGAAGCAAAGTCATAGCAAGTGCTGATGATGAGAGCACAATGGCACATAGTATCTCAAGCCGTTGGATCAACCACTCATTAGCTGAGAAGCTATGGAAATATGTGCTCGCATTCGCATCGATAAGGTCTAGATTCTTCGCGAAGAATCGATTTTCTTGCCCGAAAGCTCTGATTGTGACGACTCCAGCGATGGACTCAGAGAGGTGGCTTGCAAGTAAAGACTTTGTTGTGCCATTCATTCGCATGAACTCTTTCGCGGAAGCAAAGTAGTATCTCTAACAATCAAATGAAATGCACAAAATTTACGAAAAAACTATTTTGATCGAGTTCTTATAGTTGAAGAACTAAAATAGCCTAAATTTAGCTCATGAACCATTTCGACAATTTTTTCTAAAATACATACCTGCAAAAGAATGATAAGGAAAATCATGGGTATGATCACAAATAAGACCGGCCAAGTGATGATAGCCAACACTCCAAGAATTGCATACGTGTTCATAGTAGATCCAAGACTCATAGCCAACCTGAAAGCAATATCAGTATCAACCAAACTCAAATCCGAAGAGACCTGCACAACTCCAAAAGCCAACAATAAGTTTTCTGTACCTACCATAACTACGAATAGAGCTGACAATTTGGGCCCGAAGCCCAACCCGTGTTTTGCGGGTTAGGGTCAATCCAAACATGCACAATATTTGATCCAAAATCCAAATTGTCAGCTTTAGCTACGAGGCTATGCTTCACAAGCTCTTACCCGACTTAGTATCCTTCCCAAAGGAGTTGAGTCATAGAAAGACATTGGCGCGCGAAAAAGAGAGCTCAACAAGGTGGAAAACATGGATTTTGATACAACAAAACCCAAGAGAACTGTGAAATATGATCTAAAGAACAAGGAAAAAGCCAAGACACACCCAATGAGCGTGTACACTATGATCAGTTCCTTTGTGCTGACATATGTATTCTCAATGTTCGCAGCTAACCAGTAGTTTTGTAAAAGCAATCCAACAATGAATAATGTATGGAAGGTCATAGACAAGGAGAAGAACAAAACACCCTTGTCCTGACTCAAGTATTGTATGTAAGGCTTGAGACCAGTGTCTCCAATTTCTTTCTCTTCTTGCTTGATCAATTGGTCTCCTAATGGTGCACCTGATTGTTCCCAAATTTGAATATTTTCGATTTCTTTGTTGGATGTTGCAGATTTTCTTGCGGACACGTACCCAACAGAGCTCTGAACAGTGCCAGCAGTCTGGTTATGTGCATTGACAAGGTTTTGAAATTCTGTACTTGAATCCATCAACTGATCATAGCTTGCAGCTCTCAAGATTTCTCCACCAGACATCAACTGTGACAAAAATAAACATGATATCAGAACAGAGAATTAGATCTTCGATGCACCTTGTGGATTGTTTAAAATTTTGAAATTGGTTCTTAAAAATTGGCTATGGACTAATGAAAAGAAACACATACACATTTCATAAATTATATGTTTCCCCACTCTGACCAACCAAACATTGTAAACGACAAATTTGATTTATAAAGATGCATTTGTTTAATATACAGAAGCCACCGTCATGTTCTTCTGAAAAACTTGCATGACATCAACACAAAAATCACCCAAAGTTTCTCTCAAAGTTGCGTGGAATAAACCAAACCAAATCTTCATTATTTTCTATTTGTATGCCTTCTATGAAGTGAAATAAAGGACAAAAATGTCGCTTCATGTGTCCATAATCGTCCTCAACAATAAACCACACTTTTTGTCAGTCTAGGAGTGTGAACATTACTACATCCGTTCCAAAATAAGTGTTAACTGCCTCTAAATGTTTTGTTGCAAAATGAGTGTCCCACTTTCATTTTTCTATTAGTTACTTATGCATGAATTACTAATAATACTCATAAGATAAGTTAGTTACAGCCTTGGAGTTTGTCAAGCAGAGGTATAAGAATAAATGTCTATCCCTAACATATCCTTAATTTTCACCAAAAAAGAAAAGAAAAAATGGACCCTCATTTTAGAACAAAGATGCAGAAAGATTTAGCCTCGGAACAAATGTTGCTTAGAATTAGAAGAAACCAAGTCTCAGGGAGATCTAACCAGGACAGAATTGAAAGCCGGAAGAAAATCGACTTGGTGGGTCACGAGCAGGACTGTCTTTCCTGCCAGAGCTCCCATGACATAATCCTGAAAACAACTAATATTAGCCACATTTCATTCACAAATGGACATCATTAGTAGATCATATTTGAACCGTAGGAGGAAGATGTGAAGATCACATTAAAGAGACTGGTTGCGGTATGTGCATCAACTGCACTGAATGGATCGTCCAGGAGATAAATGTCAGCGTTTTGATACAGTGCTCGAGCGAGTTGAACTCGTTGCTTTTGTCCACCACTTAGGTTCACTCCTCTTTCTCCTAACTCAGTTAGATCACCAAATGGAAACATGTTAAGGTCTTTTGTCAATGAGCTCTTCTCAAGAACCTCTTCGTATCTGACTTGATCCATTACTGACCCAAAGAGAATATTTTCTCGTATTGTTCCTGTCTGGATCCATCCAGTCTGAGAAACATAAGCTATCTTTCCACGAACTTGTACCTGAAATTTGGAAATTTGATAGAGAGACATATAAGAGATTTTGCCAATGATTAAATCTTTCTGCACTTCTTGGATTGTTCAAAATGTCAAAATTAGCCTTTCAAAAACATATTTTTTTTAATAAACAGGACAAAATTTGCTAGAATTAGATAGCTTACAGCGCCATTGATGTATGGAACTTCCCCGAGAATTGCAGCCAAAAGCGTTGATTTGCCAGAACCAACCTCCCCACAAATCGCAACCTTCTCTCCCGGATTCACCACCAAATTTATGTTCCTCAGCGTCGCCTTTGAAGAACAATCTTCCCATGAAATTTCATCACACATAACAAAAACGGAATGATCAGACTCTCCACTGTTGCTTAGTTGGCTTACCCTTTTGTTCTCCAACTCTGGTGCCTCCAGAAACTTCATAATCCGCGCATATGAGACCTTTGCGTCAATGAATGCTCCAGCAACATCAGGGATTAGCCTAATCGGCATCTGAGCGAGTTGAACACACGCGAGGAACGTGAAAAGGTTGGCAGCATTGAGCTCGATTCCAAGAAAGTAGCATACCCAGATAGTAACAGATGTTACTAAAACTGTAGATGACCAATATAACACCAAATAGTTCCCTTTTTGCTTCAAAACTGATAGGATCCACACAGATTCTTCTTTCCGGAGCTTTTCTATAACGTTCTTGAAATGTGCCTCCCAAGCATAGAGCTTCAAGATTTTCATGTTCGCGAGCGATTCATTAATAGCCTTGATCCTACTATCTTGTGATTCCATCAGCTTTGTCTGGTACTTGTGCTGTAACTTGGCCAGAGGAGAGCTCGCGAGAACTGTTAAGACAAGAGTAAGAAACGCAGCGAACGTGGCCAATCCGATGGAATAGTACACAATGAACACTGCTAGGCACAATTGGAGTATTGTGGACCAAATCTGATGAAACCAATATGGAAGTTCACCGATTCGATAAGCATCAACCGTTACATAGCTCATGATTTCAGCACCAGAATGATCAATTTTAGCTAGATTCGACAAGCGAAGCTGTTTTTGATAGATAGCTGCAGAGAGTAAAGATCGGACTTGGAGACCGATCAGACTTGTCTTGAAGAACCATTGTCTCTCTGAAAGAGACTCTAGGCATTTTTCTGAGAGGAGAGCTATTGCAAGTGCATAGCCTTCATTCTTGAAAGATTCTTCGCCTTCAGAGACCTTGATGAAGGCTCTGAGAAGAAGAGGACCGGTGGAGAGCGCAAGGACCTTGATCAACGCGAATAAGCCGGTGACCAAGATATCTCTCCAATAGCAAGAAATGATCACAGACAAAGCTGATGATGATACATCGTTTACTTTCTTTTTGCTCAGTTTCTCAATGAACATGGAGTAACATGTTTTGGCTCTATCTTGATGTCTCAGTTCCGGAACATCTTCAAGTTCTAGAACCTTCTTCTTGCCTTCTTTCATCAATGGATTCAGCCACCAAAACGACATTGTGCTGAGAAACCCTGCTTTCGCGAAGGGAGTAACATTACAAGCTTCTTCTTCTCGGCCAATCAAAGGTTCTTGAATATCATCGGCTTCTAATGATTCACTTTGTCCGCGGAACGCGCAAAAGAGCAACAAGATTGCTCCAGGAAAGGAAAGGCCGTCAAGGATCATATTAACTGACACAACCTTGTACACAAAAGCTTCCCAAACAGAGGAAATGAAGAGGAAACCAGAAAACAAGAAAGCCATAACTGAACATAGCTTCTCTGTTCTGATATGTGGAAGGCCCAGCTTCTTGAAGCTTATGGTCAAGCCTAGAATCAGCCATGTGAAGCCTTGGAAGATCATAACTAGCCATCTGTGTAGGGGCAAGACAGTGTGTTTCGTACTGAGTTTCTCAAGAACCAACCAAACTCCACAAACCAAATAAGCCAAACCAAGAAGAGCATTGAAAACTGCAGAGAAAAAGATCAGTGAAAAGCAGTGTAATTGTGAGTTTGATGAGGTGACAATCACTACAGCCTTTCTTGAGAATGATTTGTAAATCAAGAAACACAGGAGAACGATCAAGAACAAGACATCAATTGAAATTGTCAAAATATGGTTGAGACATGAATATGGATCTTCATTGGCTAAAGAACCATACCCACATTTTTCACCATCTTCATTCTCAGTACAGAACAGACTCCATAGACTCACCATCTCCTAAACTCGATACGAATCAGCAACTTCTTGAATTGAATAGCAAGAACATAACTCACTTAAATTTTATAATATCACAAACCCGAATAAAAAGTATACCTCTACGCCGGCCTAAAAAATAATTATACTTATTTTAATCAATCTATCCATTTCTTTTTAGTGATTAAGAATTCGACAGTAGGTCTCATGAGGAAACAAACAACTTTATGTGACGACGACTGAATTTTCATGCATGGCTACATATTTCAGAATCTTCTGAACTAAACTAAGATTTGGAAAATGATACAATCAAAGAAATTATTAGAAAATAAAAGTCTATAGATCTAACTTTGGCCTTTGGTTATAATAATGAGCAATTATTCAACTACCCTGTCACATTATAATGGTAGCTGACCAAAACTATTTATTATTAATACTAGTAAAATAACCCGTGCGTTGCACGGGAGTACAAAATCTATTATAGTAATAAAATAAATTATAAAATATAAAATATAATGATTTTTCTACGACAACATTAGAAATCAAAAACTAAAAAAAGACAATATTTAAATATACGCGTGTCAAATTTGAAGATAACAGGAAGAAAAAAAATAAACATATATAACAATAAATATACTCATATATAATTGCTTAAAAAAACACTCTCATAAATAATAATTAGAGGTTGAAGAATATGAGACATGTAATTTTTTATTAATTTAAATAAAGTTAATAATAAC
>JAYMTF010004434.1:0-13157 GCA_036897485.1 Pelargonium nanum | reverse complement strand
TTCACTGGATCGCACCTCGATCAAGGCCAATTCCTTGTCCATGTTCTAGACTCGCCGCTTATATCGAAGATTATTACTATAACTTCTGGCAATCGAGCCTTCAAAGTCCATGTGAAGGAATGTGCGGGGTCGGAGTTGCTGCCATTCCCAAAGTTGCATTCTCTATCTCAGGAGCCGCCGGCGGTCAGTCCGGGGAAGACCGATGCAGATCAACCTAGGGATTCTAATGGTGTTTTAGTGCCTGTTTTGGGTCATGAAGACATTGGGCCCAAAAATTATGTTGGCCCACATCATACTGGATCCAATGAGGCCTCCAATACCCTCACTAAATTGCATGAAGCCTCACCAAATAACTTGTCTTCCCATGCAAACCCTATACTGCCTCTTTCATCGGAACACCCTGGTCCCGTCAGCTCCCCGTCTTCAGAGGCGACGGTTTTCGGCAAACTCACTGGGTTCCGTGGTCCTCTTTTGCATTTAGGAAAGCTCAACGTGCGCTCTCTTCCATCAAAGCCTCGCCGCCGTTTGCCTTCCCTGATTCATTCTGCTCTATCTCCACGGCTTTGTCTGCGGCGATATGGGACCTTTGTAAGGAACAACTTGGATTGGAAGCAAGGGGTGACGAGAAGGAAATATTGGATCGGCTTCGAAACATCGAGGTCGCTCCACCCGACGAGTAGTTCACTATAGTTGCGCCGCGCCATGTTCGGGTTATTATCATGGAATATTCGTGGGTGCGCGGCGCATCACAAAAGGTCGAGAGTGTGGTCTCTCACTCGACGCCTTAAGCCAAGTATTGTTTTTCTCCAAGAGACAAAGTGTCTATCTTTTACGCGGTTTGATTGCAAAAGCTTCTGGGATTTATTGTCGGTCGATTCAGTTTTCTCTCATTCGGTTGGTCTCTCGGGTGGCCTGTTGTGCTTATGGGACACTAGTTCGTTTGCTCTACATTCTAGTATCATTGATCCCAACTTCATTGCCCTCGTCGGGAATTGGCGGGATGTCGATTGTGATTGCCTCCTCATTAATGTTTATGGCCCTCAATTGGTTCATGATAAGCTGGCTTTGTGGGACAAATTGAGAACTGTGATTTCGGACTTCTCTATTCCGTGTACTGTAGCAGGTGATTTTAATAGTGTGTGCGACATTTCGGAACGGTCTTCGGGTATTATTGACCAAGCTTGCTGTGATGCTTTCAACCTGTTTATTGATGATGCGGATCTTTTAAATCTTCCCCTTAATGGGCGTGCTTATACGTGGTACAGACCCCAATCGATTGCAAGTCGTATTGACAGGTTTCTTGTGTCAGCTAATTGGCCGGTTTCGCATCACTTATTATTACAAACTGGACTACCGCGAAGTTGTTCAGATCACTGCCCTATTTGGTTATCTTCGGAGATAGTTGATTCGGGTCCCAAGCCATTTCGTTTCCTGAATAGTTGGGTCGGTCATCCTCTTTTTCTTGATTTTATTAGCTGTAGTTTTTCCATTCTGCATATTGTAATTGGTGTTCCATCTATTTACTTTAGTTTTGAATCTTGGCGTCGGGATCCTATACTTTCCCTCGCTTAGATTGGTTCTTTTTGTACTTTTATTGCCTCCTTGACTTCAATAAGAGTACCGCTTGCTGATTAAAAAAAATGATGTATACATGTTTATCGAGCTATTTCCACCCACTTTAACCGATATCATGATATTACATAAATAATACAATCGACTCATTTGTCAGCTCTACTAGAGGAAACAAATTTGGTATCAAAAGGCCCATATTTAAAACATTACAAAAATAAAAGATGCAAAAACTTGATCCAACACTTTTAGACCAGAAGCGCACCTTCTTCAACATCAAAATTGCAGGTTGGGTAGTGTCAAATTCGTGATTTTGATTCTAGGGTTTGTTCAATCTCTTCCAAACAACAATGGGGTTGCCAAGATTTGGTCGTCCCAATCCCAATTGCGACGACACAAAAGCAAATCCGATCATTTCAAGTCCCAACCTTTTCGTCGCCAACTGCGGACCCGCCGTCGGCCTCTCTCACCACACAATCGCATCAGTTTTCGGAAGCTTCGGCCATGTCCGAGGAGTGTATCCGGCCGACGACACTGGAGCTCGCGTCATCGTCTGCTACGATGAAGAGAGTAGCGCCGCCGCAGCTCTCGCCGCATTGCACGGACGCCCCTGTCGCGACCTCGCCGGTCGCACTCTGCATATTCGATATTCAGTTCTCCGGCCAGAGCCAACCTCCATTGATTCCGACTCCGTTCAGGTTGCTTGTTTGTGTCGATGTGAGTGTGGCTCTTGTTGTTTAGTTTCGTATTTTTTATTGGATTGGATTGGATTGTTTCAGGTGTGCTTGTCTGCTTCAGAGACCAACATTCCGGGACTGTATTTGATTCCCAACTTTGTCACTCCCAGTGAAGAGCAGGTTGTTAACTGGTGTTGCTGCTTTTCCTGTTTCTAAATGGTGAAATTTTCTACCTTTATGCATGTTGGAGATTGTTAATGTATCACAATGAAAGAATGTGAAGTCTATTGCCACTTGATATACACGTTGACCCTCCACTTATTAAGCTTAAGTTTTTGAGTTGGATCGGGTCGAACATGATATCAGAGTTGCTTTTGTCTAGGCCTAGTGGCCCGTACTTGTTGCCTCCTTTCTTGGTCCACGTGCAGGATTCTTTGTGTTATCCGGCCTGCACGTGAGGCCGGTGAGTGAGAGTGTTAATGTATCTAAAGTCTATCACCACTTGATATACACGTTGGGCTCTCCACCTATTAGCTTAAGCTTTTGGGTTGGATCAAGTTCAACAGAGATGATTCTCCAACTGTTTTTCAAATAACCCATGATTTCCAGTATTAGAATTTGTCTGGATTTTACTTAAGTTTAGAAATTCGAGAGGGACTAGATTTAACCCGTAATGCTCTATGTCCCAAATCTTCTACGAAATAATGTCATCTAGTGAAATATGACACGTGGATTATTTTATTGATGAATTGGTCAAATCATAATGCGGTAAGTGTACAATATGTCATATAAACCGGGCACTCCACAACATAAATTCAGGGTAGTGATGTAATGTTGTATACAACGTTCCACATTTTGGGACAAATAGGATTTTCCTTTTACCAAATAATGGGTTAGAGGATCGGTTCTGAATACTTTTGGTTTTGGAGGAACAATAGAAACATTGACCCTTTTTTCTTTTTAAAAATTACAGCTCTCTGCTCTCCTACGTTCACTCACCTGTTTTTGTAAACTCTTTTGGGTTCCTTAGGAATTGCTTGCAGCTGTTGATGCCAGGCCTTGGATACGCCTTGCCAAACGAAGGGTTCAGCATCATGGATATCCATTCTGTTACCAGGTATTTAAATTTTTATTGGATGCTCATTTCGACCCATGATTGTTATGCCTATGATTAGCACTGCCTTGTTAGTATTCCTCTTTGGGCTTTCCACATATTTGTACCCTCTTAATAACGTGGTAATGATGATGATAAGTTATGATCTTATATATTTTACACTTCTATTGGACTTGTATTTTTAGCAGTACTACTATAGACTATACTCAAAGCTGTAACTCTGACCTCCCTCGCATTTTCTTTACCACTCTCAATGTCTAATACCTGCCCCTTTTCTTGTTCTTGTTCTAGTTCATCCCTTAAATTGGACAGTTGATAACTTGTTGATCTATTGGTTGCTAGTTACTTACTGTCCCCAATATTTCTTTTCTATCTTCTGTCATAGACAAGGAATGTTAATACCAAGCAGCACCTCGGTGAACTTCCATCATTTGTTGCTCCAGTCCTTGAAAGGATCTCATCATTTCCAGACCTCAATGACGCTGCAAATTTGTCTTTGGACCAACTTACTGTATGTGCTAATATCTTTTCTCAACTCTTTAACTTAAACTTGTGTAATAAATGTTTTTTTTTTTCTCTTTTTATGAGATTTTGTAACGATTATCTGTTCTTGTATGACGTCAACAGTGTTATAATTGATTTGCTTTCTAATTAGCTGAGCAAGGTTTCTTGAGCACTTTGTGGTGGTTCTAGGTCATTTATGAAACAGGATGCATGATTATGTTACAGGTAAATGAGTATCCACCTGGGGTGGGCTTGTCGCCACATATAGACACCCATTCTGCATTTGAGGGATTAATTTTCAGCCTTTCATTAGCCGGGCCTTGCATAATGGAGTTCAGAAGATATGCACAAGGTGCTTGGTTCCCTAAACCTGGTTCAAGTGTTGACACGGATGTTGATAATCCAGATAATTGCTCTAATTTCTCTAGGAAGGCTATATATCTTCCTCCTCGGTCTATGCTATTGTTATCCGGGGAAGCACGTTATGCTTGGCACCATTACATACCACATCACAAGGTAAATCTTATTATCCAAGAGTTGTATGTACTCCCTCACTCCCAAAAATTGAGTGTACACTTTTCTTTGTGGTTGATTAGTTTTACATGAATTACCGACAGTATCTTTATGATAAGTTAGTTAGAAGCACTTAAGCTTGTTATAATGAGAGCACATGAGGGTATAAAGGGAAAAGTCCACTCCTAACTAATGTATCCTTAATTTCTACAAATATTTGAAAGTGGACACTCATTTTGAGAGGGACGGAGTACCTCTTTGTCTGTGTAGTACTTTTGTGTGTAAAATTTTCATTGTTTGTTTTGCAGATTGACAAAGTAAATGAGAGTGTCATAAAAAGGAGTTCAAGGAGGGTATCTTTCACATTACGCAAGGTTTGGCTTTGAACTCAATGTTATGTTCATTTTCCGCATAAAATTATGTCAACACAGAAAGAGGTCAGAGGGAAAATATGATAATAGTTGCCTTGAACTCACTGTTTTGTTCATTTTCTGCATAAAATTGTCCACACAAAATGAGTTCAGAGAGAAAATATGATAATAGTTGCTTGATCTTGCTGGTAGTAAATTTAAGTTTGTAACGTTCTCCCAACTATCTTAAGGAACTGGTGATAGTAGAGTTTGGGACCTCTTGATTCAAATGGCATAGTAGAGTGCTCGTGAAGTTCACAGTTCCGACTTGCTTACGGTATTTTTTGAACTCATTCTTTCAGGTAAGAACAGGTCCTTGCCAATGCCAGTTTCCCCAATACTGCGACTCTCAAAGATAAGACGGATGGATTTAACTGACTGAAGCCTCGCATTAACAATTGAATTGAATGGTTGAGACCAATCGCGGTCTGATATACAGGACTGTTGTTTGCAGGAGTGTCGGTTGTATCATTCTCAATCAGGTAAGGCGCGCTTTGTAGGAGTGGATCGGCAAATATGGAAAGTAGTTTTGAAACTAAAATGGTGATGTGTTTATAGGGCCAATGGTTCTAATGTTGTATTAGCTTTTAACGATGGTTTTCGCTTTACTCATTCAATGCCAACATTGTGATAATGTTAAGGTTGAGATGTTGGATCCATCAAAGATTGATTTAGGGGCAACCTAGTATTATGGGTGAGGCTACACACAAGAACAATGTTGTTGACTTGTTGTCTTGTGATTTTGAGATCAGAGGTTCATATGAAGTGATTGTTAAGTGTAGTAGTACCAAAATAATGTTTGTATTGTGATTATAGATGATGTTACACTTTTATCCTTAAATGGTTTGCTCGACTCGTATAATTAAACTGGTTAGGCGGGTCAAGTGGGCTCAACGCAAACACAACACGATTAGGTAAACATGCTAGGCAATTTATTGAGTAATGCCACAATATGAATAAACTGATTGTATTGAGAATATTTCAATTTCATTACATAAAAATCAATGACATAAGACAACCAAATTGCAGCACCAATTTAGTGCTAAACTTGGATTATTTTGTACACTACTTGATCAATCATAAAACTCCATTTTCTTATTCTATACCTACATATATATGCTACATATCACTGATCATAACTAAATCACAAAAGAATATATGTATAATGTAATACTTTGGGATGACCATTACCAATGTTTTATAATTCTAGGCTGTCTGTATCAAAAACCCTGTTGTGACAACTAGGGTTGCAAGGGTATGGACAATCTATCTTCTGAAACGCTACCCGATCGTAAAACCAGTCTCCAACCGCCTTCGCTATCGTCTGCAAAATCGAACAAACTTCAAACCCTATTTCAAGAAAAGATTTAGAATATTACAAGAAGAATAGTCTCTTTCTTACCACATTTCTACCCAATACCGGGGAGTTTTCCCATAACCAGGTCTCTTGTGTTTCGGATTGGCAATGTGCGTAACACGAGTTTATAAACATTCCTCTCGACGAAGAGCTTCCCAATCCACTCAATGCGTGTAAGAATTCCTTCCGGAAATCTGAACATAAAATCAATGTTACTACATAGTTTCAAAATGAGCGTGTTTTTAGAGTATTTCACACAAATTAAGAATCTCTTTTAAAGTTATTTATGCGCTAATAATGACAAGAGTATTATTGGAAAAGCAAGTGCATTTTTTGTTGTTGAAATTATAAAACGATACTTATTCTGAAACAAGGGGTATTACATAACTTGCTAAACTTCTAACCGATCTTTCTTCGGTTTGTCCCTCAAACTTGTGCATAAGTTGCATATGGAGCAACGTATCATCAAAACTCAGTCCAACGATGTTTTTCTAGTTAATAATGAAGCTATTCTAGTTTGTGCTAATATGTATAGCAATCTGTCATAGAAGGTTGCGCTGTTCAAAATAACCGAAACCCTAAAAATAACTTTGAATCTACTAAGCTCTTACTTGCAAGCTTGCTGTAAGAGGTTACATAGGTTTTAAGAGGTCACCTTGCATGGTTTGGAGTTGAGTCGGAGAGCATTTCTCCACATCGAGCTTGCAGTTATGCCAATGTCCGCGAGGATCAGCATCGCCTGGTGCCAGAATGTTCCTTATCTGACAAATTACGGTATTTAGCTAACAATCTTCGAGCATTGCATAATTACAAAGTTTACGCATAGAATCAGCAACTTATGAGGCTATGCTATCACAATATCATAGCAATTCTCATTCATATCAGAAACTAAGTATTTAATTGCATAACTATCATGTTTACTGATAGCCATATAAATAAGCTAACCTGCCAAGAATCGTAAGCTGCATTCAAAATGAAAATCGGTGTTTTTATTCCACGGACCACGTATTGCGGGAAGAAGCACTGCATATTAGTCAAAAAGCAAAGTGTGAGACGGAAATGGGAAATGATGATTTATTGGAACACTTAAGACTTATCAACATTACGTGCACTTACCAGTCCCGGTTTCATTCTAGAAGTGCATGATGGAGGCAAATTCTTCGCTGATCCCTTCACGAAAAATTGGAAGTTAGAAAAATATATATATTTCCAAGTCGAAATAGAAAAAACCTCGCGAATCTGAATTGTTAGAGAGGGAGAGTACATGTGTAGCAACTACTTGATTATAGAATTCTTCGATATGTTGTGCTCCCGAAACATCCTCCCTGTGATACAATCACGATGCTGATATGAGCAACTTAGGACTCACGTGTAAGATCAAGAAATTATAACAAAGTCGTATATGCTTACACATTGATAAAATAACCAGCATCCGAAAGGCATTTTACTTTGGTACCCATTGGAAGGAGAGCACTGAAACTATCACAGTGCAATATCGATGTCAATCCACCAGCTGAACAACCCGAAAGAAAGGCCTGCCATTGAAAAGAGTAGTAAAAATCGATAAGATTGGAGACACCAATGAAAAGGAACTAAGAAAGATCGAAAATGGGTCATACGTTTTCAGCGTTTTTCATTCCTTTTGCTAACAATTCCTCGATGACAGCTAGCCATATCCTCGCTCCTCTGAAGTGAAGATTAGTAGCCTGATCAAAGAAAGCCCGCAAAATATGGAACCATAGGTTTTATACGGAAACTATACATATAGTCTAATTGAATCCAAAACAACTCACGGGATTGACTTCTTCTTTATCTCCGGTAAACGATGCTCCGTCGCAGTACCTAATCTTGATCCTATTCCAATTGTAAAAGTCTGCATTGCGGATCAATTATAAGCTTTCACAATACAAGCAACCCTAAAAATAGGACTACACAAGATCGCACGATCAATAAACCTGGATTATATCTTTGCTTGTTGATAAGAATCCCCGAGAAAGGAATTAGCTTTGCCATTTGCTTCGACGAGCCTAAACGGGTGTTCTTGCGAGAAAGACAAGACGTGACATTATTGCACCACCCGCCTCCCTACAAAGCCAAATTAAGAGTTCAATAAATGGCCTAACTTTGTAAACTAAATCAGAAACTAAGCCTGATAAAAAAAAAAAAAATCAGAAACTAACAACAACCCATGAATACAATCAACCAAAATCTCACGCTTTGTACTCGAAAATGATTAGTACTCACCAGAATATGAAGAAACTAAATATCATTACACACTAGTTTTCATCAAATTATCTATGAACACAACGAAAGCAAGTGGTGGCAAAGGAACAAACCTCCATATGAACCAACCAATTGTTAATCCCCACACCAGAACCCTTATCAAAATGGTACGCCGCCGGGCTTCCATCCAAGCAAACTGCACAATACGTAACATTACACAGCGTTTAGCTTCCAATGACATAACATAGAGAGGGATATAGGAGCAACAAAATCACAAGTTGTGGACATTTTTTATGGTAGATAAGGCTAATTCTCACCAGCTCCTTTGGCCACAGCATTTTTTACATAAGTAATTGGTACATAAGAAGATCCTTCTGTTTTGAGAAACATAAGTAGACATACCAACAGGCCTATCCTCACATCCACCATTCTGTAAACTTCAGAAAGTGATGGTACCATCAAAATTGGGAAGGAAAAAAATAATACACATCAGAAATGTTGAGACATATCAGAAACAGAAACACAGTAAACCTAAGTAACCAACTTTCCAAATTACAATAGAAAAGGGATTGAAAGTTAACAACTTTAAGGACAAATGTTAATTTCCCCTTTTGGGTTTTCACAAAAAAGGTAATAGCAGAAAAGGGTTGTTCTGTCATGAACCCATAATCAAGCAGAGCAAGAGCAATTCTAGATCAAATAGTTCAGCTGTTACACAGAAATCAACAAATGGGTCCCCAATAAGAAACACAGAAATGTTGATAATGCTTCATTGATAGAGGCAAAAATGGATAAAAATTTACAGAAACAAAGTGAAGGTTCCATTAAAATTGGGAAGAAGAAAAAAATCACATAAACACAGTAAACCCAAGTAACCAACTTTCCAAATTATAATACAAAAGGGATTGGAAGTTAACAACTTTAAGGAAAAATGTGAATTTCCCTTTCTGGGTTTAAGCAGAAAAGGGTTGCTCTGTCATGAACCCATAATCAGCCATAGCAAGAGCAATTCTAGATCCATAATCAACAAATGCTTTGAAACATGAAAATGTTGATAATGTTTCATTGGTAGAGGAAAAAATGGATAATTTTTTTAACAGAAACCAACTGATGAATCAAATCAAATGAATGACAGGTTGTGGGAGTGCTCTGTACCTGGTGAAATGGACAAAAAAGCACAGCCCAATTGGACTGAGCTTCAGATTTTGGGAATGGCAATGTAGAGATTGATAGATACAATAAGCTGGAAAAGAATGGAGAGAGAGCTGCGAGGAAGAGAAAAAGAAGAGCTTTTCTATATAAATACAGTTGTGGTGAGTATATAGTTTTTTGGCATGAACAGAGGAGTGGAGAGCCGACACTTATTCGCGCACAACCCAACAAAAAATAATATATAAAGCAGAGCACAAACATACACGAAGAAGTTGGTTTGCTTCGGGTTGGCCCGAAAACATCGAATCTTATTGGTTCAGGCGTTCAATGCTCACGAGATGACTTTAGAGTAGAGGTGGTGGTTTTGGGTCGGGTTGACAAAACTTAATTTGAATTTTGTGAAAAATAGAGTTTAGATTTGTCAAATCAGGTTTGGGTTGGAACAAATTTTAGTCGTTTCGAGTTGGGATCCTAATTGTCGTTTCGGCAGTAGAGGTGGCAAATTTGAGTTTTGGGCTCAAATTACCTAATTCGATGCGAAGAAAATGAGGGTCATGGGTTAGTTGAGTTTTACATGCAAACTGTGAGGGATATCTGACTTTTTTAAAAAAATAAATGACAATCAATTTGAACTTGACTAAAAAATTATTCGGTTTTATTTTACGTGATCAAACGCAAACTTTTAGGTGGAATTCTTAATGTTTGCGAGTTCAAATGTAAAGAAGCTTCTAGATGACATTGCATAAATGTAAGGTACACACAACAAAAAAAACATTACAAGTATCATTAGTTGTTTTATGTATTAGTAGTTGCCGTGAATAAAATAATATTATTTATATGGAATTAGTTTGATCATCTATGTTAATAATTGCTCTAACGAGTATTTGTAATTGCAATATAACAATATATAACCAATAATTTATTGTGTCTATATATATTATTATTAATAAAATAAAAATTATATGCTTGACTTTGAAAAAAATTATATGATTGGATATGATAAGTTATTAGTGCAAAGTTGTCTAGAATCTTATATGAATTTTTTCTCCAATGGAGAGTTCATCAATAATTGGTCTTACCATTTGAGTTTCCAGTTAAATTTTTATTCGTTCGAATTGAATTTTTTGTTTGAATTCGATATGCAAATTTTTTTTGATAAGCAGATATGCAAAATGTATTGGTTTTTTTATCCAACACGCTAAATCTCTTGTGATCTATTTAATGTTAGTTGTTTAACTATTTTCTTATATTTTTTTGGAAAGAACTATTTTTCATATTGAAATTCCTTTTTTTTCAAAACTTATATTGAAATTCTATATCAAAAGAATAACCTTATGTTAATTTTGTTACTAAAATAAATTAAAATATTATTCTTAAAGTATTATTGAGTTACACAACAGGACTCAAACTCGTGATCTCAAAAGAAATCTAAAGTTTTTAAACCATTTAGTCCGGCTAACTGTGTTAGTGACAAAAGCAACTCTGCAAACTATAGAATATAAAATTGTTCGGAAACAAATCAAAAGAATGTTAGGTGAAATAAAAGCTTACTATAGAGGTGAAACTGTAATTACCTCTTATATTTATGAAAAGAAATAGAAGGGAAATAGGGAAAGGTTGGTGCACCGGCGGGCGGGAGAATGTGGGGTCCACAGATGTTTAAGAAAGGAGTTGTCATATGTTTAAAACTAGAGGCTGTCCGGCGTCCAGGTCCAGTGTTGTTGGCGGCCGCACATTACCACGTGATTGACGGTGATGAGTGGGTGGGACCCATTACGTGTCTCCTGATATCGACACGTGTCCTCCCCACAGTGTGATCATGTAAGCTGTCGTCCAATCAAGTGTGCGGATCTGACCTCACGCCTTAACTATACCCAACAAACAAACGGACTATGAACTTTCAGCCTCTTTCTTGCCACATCTTCCTAAAGTGGAGGTCCCATGTTTTGTGATGTCTATGAACCTTTCCATTTATTTTGTCTCTTCTCATCCACTAACTAATAGTATATCCCGTTCGAGTTTAGGATCGAGTTTATATTGATATATCTCTAGACCTATTAATTTGAACTCGAATTTTTAGATTAACTACATGTAAAAAGGTCTCGCATCCTTCAAAGACCTTTCCAATAGCCTCATGGATCCTTCAAGACTCCACCAATGCCTCCTGAATCTACTCACGGGACCTCGTTGTTATGTGTGACCCTTAGAAACCTCTCCAACACCTTTCAAACTCTCTTATGGGTTCTCACGGCTATGTGCGCTTCATGAGGGACCTTCACATGGGCTTTCAATCCCTCTGTAATGCTACGTGTGAAACCTTTAGGCTTCGGGTGCAAACTCGTAGGCATGCATAACCTCATGCGCGCCTCCAATGACTCTAGGGTCGTGCCCATTACGAATCAAGTCCAATTTTGAGATGTTGGATCACCTGGTTCTCCGAGCCATCGAGATATTTGAGCCTCCAAAACCTACTTAGGCGAGCCACGCCCAATTGATAACCTCTCGGAAGCTTGTACTACAATCATAGGTATGTACGTGTAAAGGCTTCGGGCATGGTATCTCTTGGGGTAATCCCCTAGACTTGGTTCCTTGATGTCCTCAAAGGTCATAGCGCCTCAAGGACCATACGATGGTGACAACATCACTACATTGCGACGACATCATTGACACACCATCGATGAGCCTAAATGACACATCATCTTGACATCATTTTTACATTATTATGTGATGAATAACATCATCATTTGAGTTCATGACATCACCATGGCACACGAGTGATATCATCAAAGCCCAATTGTAACTAATCACAACATGACACATCGCCCCATGCATCTTGACTTTATGAGTAAAAATACCCCTTCAAGCTACGATGTATGAATCCTTTTTCCACATTTGAGATTCATTTGTGTCATCCAAACTTTGAGCTCTTAAATTATCTCTAGATTTCACAAACGCAACCCTATTTCACAATGGTATAGATTCTTATTTTCATGCCCGAGGTGAAATCCAGGGGTACCCATTTATTTAATGATGTACTACTTTTATGGTGTTTAGATCCTTAGCATACATGCCATATATATATATATATCAAGTGAAAACTTAATCTAAAATATTCTAAGTGTGAAAACTCAAGTACAATACTCCTAAAACGAGAATACTTCTGCAGCAACACGTGTTTGAGGTGTTTTTATTTTATTGACTCTATAACAACATGTTAATATTTTTTGAAGCAACAACATGTTCATATTATTTTAAATAAACTTATAGACCGTATTATTTTTCCCATACTATGGGATAGCAATTTATTGTCATTAGAATAATTTTTTTAAAAAGAATATTAGAAACATAAAGTTGATCAAACATTATTATGAATATAGGTATAAACTGAATAAAATATGTAGCAAAAAAGTTGGTTTAAATTTTAAATATAAGTTTGCATTAGATTTACAATAATTCTTGATATACTTTTAGAAAATAAATATAGGAACTCAATAATCCAAATCCTACGAAAAAAAGTAATAATTTTTGTTTGAGTGACAATTAAGTGCTTGTTTGTTAACTCAACAACAAGGAGGTGTCACATCAGATTTTCGGTAAGTCACTTATTGCCACCTAGGATCACTGATGTTTGGGAAAAA
>JAYMTF010004433.1:0-13159 GCA_036897485.1 Pelargonium nanum | reverse complement strand
GTTTTTTTTATTGTATTCATAGTTTTGATAAGTGTAAGAAAAAGAAACTATTTTTCCCACTGATTTTACCTACAGATAAAGTAACAGAAGTACAGCGGACAGATTCTCACTGATTTGCTTTATGTGCCACACAGATCCAAGAAGCCGAAGGAGGAATACTTTTCGTGGACGAAGCTTACAGGCTCATACCGATGCAAAAGTCCGATGACAAGGACTATGGGTTGGAAGCCTTGGAGGAGATCATGTCGGTCATGGACAATAGAAAGATGGTCATCATTTTTGCAGGCTACGCTGAACCAATGAAGCGAGTCATCACATCCAACGAAGGCTTCAGCAGAAGGGTAACAAAGTTTTTCCACTTTGATGACTTCAACGCACAAGACATCGCCAAGATCCTCCATATCAAAATGGACAATCAAACCGAGTCCAGCTCGTTGTATGGTTTCAAGCTACATCCTTCTTGCAACATCGATGCCGTTGCAACACTGATACTGAGAGAAACGACGGAGAAGCAGCGAAAGGACATGAATGGAGGCTTGGTCGATCCAATGCTGGTTAATGCAAGAGAGTGTTTAGACCTCAGGCTCGAGTTCGATTGTGTAGATATCGAAGAACTAAGAACTATCACTCTCGAGGATTTGGAAGCTGGCCTTCGACTTATGTCGTGATTAAAGAGGTAATTAGATACGAACCGATATAGATGAATTATTGTAGCTTGGTAGGGTTTATATACACATTCATCATTTTTTAGCATTGAGATTATTGGTGAAGAGTTTGGAAATTAGGTTGGGAAAAAAGATTGGAAGTAGAGAGGAAAGAAGGGTTGCAAGTAGGGTTGGTTTTTATTATCTATTTGATTGATACTCAGAAATTCTAGTTTTTTCTAGTAAGGTTTTTTTTATTGTATTCATAGTTTTGATAAGTGTAAGAAAAAGAAACTATTTTTGTAGAAGTACAATATGTTGTGATTGTAATTGGAAAAAATTGATGGGTTGTTATTTTCTACTTCATGTTGATTAGATTGTCTATTTGGAAAATGATATAATGGCCGAAGACAAATACGACATGTTTATGAACACGTAAAGCAGTTGATACGACACGGCATAGCACGTTTGGCATGACACACTCTAACATGTTTGAAATGACCCGACTCAAAATGATTAAATGCTACAAAATTAACTTATTTAACATAACCGTAGGGGTAACTCTCCCCTTTAATAACTCATCCCGTCAGCAGGGAGACTCGAACACGAAATCTCAAAGAGAATCAAAAGCGTTTTAACTGTTTGGTCCAACTTGTCTCGGCTGAGTTGGACACTTTTACACTAACACGATATGATTACAAATATCTACTAATGAGAGTAAATATAGAATGTTTATCAGTATTTCGTCCTAAAAATACTATAAAAAAACAAGAAAAATATAAATAAATAACCGATTAAATCTTGTAGAAGGTGAGTGGCACTGGTAGCCATAACCAGAACCAATCTTCTTCGTTTTCTTCACAGAAAGCTCCCAACTTTTTGGGTACCAGAAACCCAATCTCCTCCATCTCTCTCTGTGAGCTCAGAGACCCAACAATGGCGTCAACTTCACTCTCAATTCTCACACCCACTTCTTCATTTCCTTCAAATTCCACCACCGACCCAATATCTTCCACAACACCGACTCTCAGACCCAGAACCTTAAAACCATCGAAACGAAGCTCTGTCTTCTCGAGCCCACTCAGAATATTAGCTCCTTTGAAGGTCCTTGGCTCTGGTTCGAGCCCAGTGGTTGAAGATGGCTTCGTCGAGAAGTTTCAACGGTCAAATTCCATTGCAGATTTCATGAGGTTTAAAAGAGGGTTTGATGGAGGAAGGGGAGAGTTGCAGACAGCTGTTGTTAGCTACAGGAAAAGGTTTCCATGGTTTTTGCTTCAACCCTTTTTTCAGGTACTGTTTGGGTCATAAGGGTCTGTTTGGTTTGGTTCTAAATTGTAGTGATTGGATTGGGTTTTGAGTGTTTGATGTTGTTGTTTGTGTTTCTGGATTTGCAGGTTGATTTGGTTTCCACAATTCATATAGCAGATAAAGAGTAAGCTGGTTTAGCTGAAGTTTTTGTGGATTTTGAACTTTATGTGATGATTTACTTGTCATAGCAATGGCATTGGTTATGAAAAAAAATGAATTTTGTGTGTAATTATTGACTAATATCTGTCAATAGAGAAGGCCATTCGTGTTTACGTGTTGTGTTAGAGGCTAAGCACAAAACATTAGTAATTGTGCTCAAATACTGAACAATAACACAACATGTTTAATGATCGTGTTGGTGTGTCGTGTTTTTGTTCGTTTTGCCTTAGACTAGAGAAGAGGTGACTTGCGATTGATGTTGGTCCCATTCTCCGTGTCCACTCTCTTAACTTAGGTGCAATAGATTTGAACGGGTTTTGTAGGGCTGTGAATGAGAAGGAGGAGATGAGATGAAAGTAAATTAGAGTGGAGAGACTGATAAAATAAGAGACTAACTGATTAACTAGGCTATAATTTGATAATATTATATTACTTTCCATTCCAAAATGAGTGTCTTCGTTTCTATTTTGAGAAAAAATGAAGATGTTAGTTAAATATTGTTTTTTATTTATTTATGAAGAATATCTACTATTGAATATGTTGCGCTATCTAGTACTGTTGATTGTCACCTTAATCCGCGTATCCTGTGGACACTGTTCTTGCTCTTTCAAATCTACATCAAAAGGACGATCTTTTTGTGTCACAAAACCAGTCATTTAATCGTGCACCCATTCACTCTACTGTAATTTGCCTAAGTTGTACTTAATCGTGTATGCAGGTACTTTGAAATTCTCCAAAAGGAACTTGAATCATACGATTGTGTTCTATATGAGATGGTGACGAGTAGGGAGAGTTTAGAAAATAGAAGAAAGCCCTACGCAGCCAGAAAGCTTAAAAGTTCACGCTCACGTGGTTTTAGCATTTTGGGATTCATTCAGCGACAGATGGCTCGGGTTCTTACGCTTGACTTTCAGTTAGACTGTCTTGACTACGACGGTGATAATTGGCAGCATGCCGATCTCGACTTTGAGACTTTTGAGCTACTTCAGGTTTAATTCTAATGAACCCTCTTAACAAAACAGTATAGTAACTGGTAATGCAAAAGTGCTTGATAGGTCTTTTAAGAAGACATCATTTTAGCCGTTGGCCAATGCATTTTTCTTCGGTATCTATGTTCATTTTTGGGCTGTATTGATTTGAACAATCTCAGTCCAAGATTTGATGATATTTTTCGGTTTTTGCAGCTTGAAAAGGGTGAGAGCATCTTCACATTTGCGAGAGATATGACTCTTAAATCCACGAAAGCTGTATTGCAGTCTGCAGCTGTTCCGGAAGACCTCGATCCTTGGAGATCGAAGCTTCTATGGGCTTCTCGTGTGCTTCCTATGCCACTTGTCGGCCTTTTCATCATAAGTGGTGTTTGCACGGACGTGGGTGATCGAGCATCAGAATATCCGGAATTTGAAGCCTTGTCGAGGCTCGACTTAAGTGCCGCAATGAAGGTCTTCCTAGCAAAGCGACTCACATCTGAGTAAGTTATGCTACTCCATCTGTGTCGGATTGGATTTTTACTTTTATACCCCACGTGCTCTTGTTGCAACAAACTTAAGGCCTTGAGGGATTCGAAACAAATTTTGTCTTGGGGATATTATTGGTAATTTATGCATAACTAACCAAACAAAATGGAAAATGAACACTTATGTTGAGATGGAAGCAATATTTTGGATAGGGAAACATGTTTCTATTAGGAGCATGCTGAGGTGTGGGACACATCATCATCAAGCTTTGCTAGTTTGTTTTATCAAAACACAAGGCTATTTTTTCCGTCTCAACCCCGTTAGTCCTTACCTCAAGGTCGCAAGATAGCAACCTTATTGTTACTCCAAAACACGCCTCACTTTGATGATGCAATGGTACTCTCAAAATTTGTACGGATTAGGGAAAGGAGGTAATCTCAAGTTTTCATTTTGTGCAAAGATGCTATATTTTTCGCTTTCTCAAGGTCGCAAGATAGCCACGTTACTGTTGTGCCAAGGCTCACCCTCGTTTTGAGGGTACTCTATGAAATTTGTATAAACTAGGGAACTGACGTAAAGGCGGGTTTCTTTGTAAGGTTCTCGCAGGTGACTGCCGCTGATGTGGAGGAAAACTCCGTGATCATCGGCGAGAGGAACAAAGCTGCAATCGAAGCACTTAGAAGATCAATTGCCAAGGGACACAACAAGATCGCCATACTCTATGGAGGCGGTCACATGCCGGACTTGGGAAGGCGATTACGAGAAGATTTCGACTTAGTCCCTTCCCGGGTGCGATGGGTCACAGCTTGGACTATAGAGAACCGGGATCTTGAGAGCAGTTCTAATCCATTTTTGCGAACAATAGCAGAAGCATCGGGATGGCCATTGAACCGCTACCAAACTACTGCATTGCTCATTTTTTCGTCGGTTCTTGCATTGGATCTCTGGTTTTGGGAGCTCTTTTTCGGCACAACTGTCAACTGGATCTCTCAAGCTGCTTCTGATGTTCTTCAGTTCATTGCATAGTGCAAAGGTAATGTTTATATTCATAAATAGATTTAAATTTGTGCAAATTGCAGATAATTACTCTGTACTTAGCCTTATTTAGAGATAGCTCCGTGTACTTTTTGTCGCGACATGTCAGTTTCATTTCGGCATTGTGAAACTGACGGCGACAAGGATAAAATGAGTATTATAAAGAAAAAATGAGGATAGATTATGTGTTACACACGACCGACGGGAGTAAAAATGTATTATATTGAAGTACATAGAGTTAATTGTCGCAAAAAATAAGTATAGGGAGCTATGTGTAAATATGGTTAAATATAAGGTACTTATATGTAATTTGCGCTTTAAATTTCGTTGGAAATGAAAATGTGATTGCTATTGTCACACGCGGGGATCAATTGGTATGGAATTGCTTCAGCTTAATTTAGATCTCGACGGTGTTAATAAAATTTCATGAAATACCGAATCATATTATTTTTTTGTCGTATGTAAAACTACGAGCAACTTCTTTCATTGTTTATTATTTTGATAATAAATGTTTTGACTATCCAATTTTAAATATTAAGCGTATCGGTGTCACACATATTGCATTCAACACTCTCTTTATGTGTGACCAATTGTACACAAATCAACACAAGTAACCAAATATTGTACACAAATCAACACAAGTAACCAAATGGTAAAAAAAATATATAATTCGGTAACGAATTCTCACGTCCTGAGAATCTCCGATACTGTTCAACGCCTTGTTCTGCACATACTGATTTAACATGAATGTACACACGGTCAAGAATAAGTAACGGCCCGAGCGTCGGGGGCAAAACAAAAGAGCTCCAATGCCTCCTGTTTTCACTCACTAAGTGGCAAACTTTGATTTGTACTAGGATAAGGATAAGATCCAAAAACCATGTTTTTATGACTAAAAATAAACAAAAGATAAGATAAAAACAACCTATGTGATTCACATTATCATAAAAAAAAATGCATCTTTTGTGTGAATGGGTCATTCCTAAAAATAAGGCTCACCCATATTTTCCTAATTACAAGTAACTCATGCACTTCACTTCCTCTTCTTCTTCTTCAACCTTGTACCCAACCATTTTTTACACTGAGCTCTCAACAATGGCTGACACCAACACTGACACTAACACTAGCATTACTCCTCAGCCACCGCCGGAGGCGGCTCCGGCGGCGGTGGCAGCGCCGAAGCCGAGGCGGCTCAACAAGTATTCACTTCTATGTGCTGTTCTTGCCTCCACCACCTCTATTTTGCTAGGCTATGGTGAGCACATCTCACTCTCATTTTCAATTTTTGGATGGGAAAATGTTTCTATTATCTTGGACTGTCGTTTTCTTTAGATTTTGTGTCTGTGATGCGACGTTTTTTTAACTTTTTGTGTATGCGACGAACACAATTTCAGTTTTAAACCACTGTTATGATTCTGATGCGACTAAAGTTTAGAATTTATTTTCTAATTTTTACATTAGAATTTGAAAAAAAATTCACTCGATGTAATTAAATCTTGTATTTCTCTTCATTCGAAAAAAAATCTCGTATTTCTCTATTTTACTTCTTCCCGAACTTTTGATTTAACATCTGCAACTCGCCTTCAACAATAACATACTTAGTAATTTTTTTAGAAAATGTAGTAAATTTTGAATTATTCAATTAGGGATCTAGAAATCATAAAAAAATTTGGTAAAATTTAAATAATTTAGTAATGGATTCTTCTCACACTTTTGATTAACAGAAACATTGAAGAAAAAATAGAATTTTTTTTTGTAAAATTTGAATTATTCAATGCAAGATTCAATAATATTGCATAAAAAATGACATTATTTATATGAAAGTTAATTAATTAATTAATTTTGATTTGAATTGATTATGCAGATATTGGGGTTATGAGCGGAGCTGCGCTTTTGATAAAGAAAAATCTGAAAATCTCATCGACCCAGGAAGGAATTTTGGTGGGAAGCTTGAATGTGTGTTCGCTGATCGGATCTCTGCTCTCCGGCAAGACCTCCGATCTCATTGGCCGGAAATATACCATCGTCCTCGCCGCCGGTACGTTTTTGGTCGGCGCCGTCCTGATGGGTCTCGCGCCTTCATACCCATTTATCTTAGTGGGCCGCGCCGTCGCCGGCGTCGGCGTCGGGTACTCCCTCATGATCGCTCCGGTCTACACCGCCGAGCTCTCGCCGGCGATGACCCGAGGCTTCCTGACGTCACTCCCGGAGTTCTTCATCACAATCGGAATCCTCATCGGATATGTTGTTAATTACTTGCTCTCGGATTTGCCGCTCCGGCTCGGCTGGCGGCTCATGCTCGGGCTGGCCGCCGTGCCGGCGGTCGGGATCGGGCTTGGCGTCATCGCCATGCCCGAGTCCCCTCGGTGGCTCGTCGTGAAAGGACGCAATGACGATGCCAAGAAGGTTCTCCTTAGAACCTCAGACTCCGAAGCCGAAGCCGAGCTGCGGCTAGGTGAGATCACTGCTGCAGCAGCCGCAGTTGCGGCTTCGGCTCGTGGACATGGGGTGTGGAGATCACTTTTGATAAGTCCCACACCCCCTGTCCGACGGATGCTACTAACCGCAGTCGGGATCAATTTTTTCATGCAAGCCTCGGGAAACGACGCGGTTATATATTATAGTCCCGAGGTCTTCAAATCAGCAGGTGTCAAGGGCGTAAAGAAGCTTTTCGGGATCAATGTCATCATCGGGATCGCCAAATCCTCGTTTGTCCTCGTCTCGGCTCTTTACCTCGACAAATTCGGCCGAAGACCGCTACTCCTCCTCGGTTCAATTGGAATGGCATTTTCGCTAGCCGGCTTGGGCTTGGGCTCAAAGTTTCTCGAGCAGTCAACGCACAAGCCCTTGTGGGCCATAGCCCTGTGCATCGTGGCCGTGTGCGCTGACCAATCGTTCTTTTCCATTGGGCTCGGGCCCATTACATGGGTCTACTCATCGGAGATTTTTCCGTTGAGACTCCGAGCCCAAGGAACCGGTCTGGCCATATCGGTGAACCGGTTGGTGAGCGGCGTCATTTCGATGACGTTTTTGGACATTTCAAAGAAAATATCGTTTGGGGGAATGTTTTTTGTGCTCTCCGGAATTATGTTTGTGGCAACAATTTTCTTTTACTTTTTGTTACCGGAAACAAAAGGGAAGAGCTTGGAAGAGATTAGTGAGCTTTTTGAGAATAAAAAGGATAGAGATAGAGAAATGAGAGAAGTGTAAATTTTTGTGTTGTTTGTTTATGGATTGGTAAAATAATTAGTAGATATCTGTAAATCTATAGTTGAATTAACGTCGACTACATGATTACTCCATATTTTTGTTTAATTGTAATCGTGTTCGATGTACTTTGAGTAAAATTAGAAATAACATAATGTTCAGTTTATCGATTCGACTAATGATCTAATCAATCAGAAAAAAATTTACACTAACTTTTACTATCGACTTTGATCACTTTACAATGAAAGATTTTATACTATATTGAAAATGGTAAAACATATAAAAGTTACATTATACAAGCATGTCGATTTTATAACGTGTTTCGCCACTTTATTGGAAAAGGTGAGACATAAAAGATGCACTATACGAGCGTGTCGATTTCTTTTAGCTATCCGACTTTGGTGTTGGAGGGGTTTCGCCGGATTCACCCAGCTATGTTCACTTCTATTCACTTTTGCGTATCCACAAAAGACGTTTCTAAGAGTTATTCGGTCATTCCTCAGCTGCTGACGATCTTTGAACGATCAATATTAAATCTATTTATCTTTTTTTTTTTTTTTACTCTTTCTGTGTTCACTCACGGGACATGGCCTTGTTCAATTTCAAAAATTTCACAAATCTTCATAGATCTACCAAATATAATTGTATGACCCACTTCTTTTTTTTCCTGACAAATTTCACTTCACATCCTCTGGAGCCTAAAATTATCTGCAATTTTTACAAAGAAAATGAGTTATTTCAACAAGTTTTACTCTCAGTTACTGATCAGTTTCATGGTCTCACTCTGGGCAGGCATGCATGCATGCACCAACACTGTTTCTTAATTAGTGTCTTACATATATTTTGTCTATGATGCAAGTAGAATTGGATTTGGGCTAAAAATTGGAAAGAAAAGTGAAGTTAGATTTGGTCAAAATTGTACGGTACGCTCGAAACGGGCATACAATCAAAACATGTCGTTTTGGATTATTATGGATAGAGATGTCAATTAGGATTTTGAGTTGGTTCGAAATGCCAAAATCTGAACCTGGTCTGTAATAAGTGCGGGTTTCTAATCAAATTTGAGTTTTACGTGTAAAATGTGTGAGTTTGTCCGACCCAATTCAAAGTGAATTAGGTCTATTTTATACAATCTTAACTTAGAACAAATGCGGAACACGTGTGGGTTTCTTCGCAGATTCAAATCTAAATTGACAGCTCTAATTACCAGAGTGGTTTTTTTATAAAAATTGAAACCAACAAACCTTGTATATTATTTTGAGCTCAAATTACAATAAAATGCATTATTAATGAAGAACAAGGTTGATCACTCTCTTACAAAAACCTATTTTCAAAGCAATTATTTTGTGTAACCAATGAGAAAAATAATGATTCTAATTACTAAATTGTGTGAAGTGAAGAGGATCAATTGACTCTCCCAATATTTACAAACTGCAAAAGACAAGTTCATGCAATATATAGAACACAAGCTAGTGACAAAGAGATCCATAAAATCCAAAAAGAATGGGTTTGTTTTTAAATTTTCAGAGCCTTTTTTTTTTTTTTTTGAAGATTTTGTCATATCAATTAACAAAAAAAAGTGTGGCAAAAATCTATGCATGGATTGGTGTTCTTGTATGTGACTGAGCCAAAGAGGACTCGACTTGAAAAGCTGAATCCAAAATGACCCAATGAAACTGTCTGTTTGTTTTGTGGTGGGGTTTTTGGAGGAGGAGAGGAGTAGATGAGTCATGAAAAGAATGTGTTGTTTTGTTCTTGGAACATTCTAGGACTTTGAGATGCTCTTAGTTGGTAGAGAAATTAGTAGGTTGAGAGCTGGAAATTCGGATTTAGGGTTTTGGGTCGGGTCAAGGAAGCTGACATGATGAGTTGAAGACAAGTTTAGCATAGTTCCGAAACTGTTTTTTTGGCCTAGAGACCTTTTTTTTATCGGCGATACCAGCACCTTATAATGAGACTCGAACATGAGAGCTCTAATATTGGTGCCTAATTATTATCTGTCTTGTCTCCCTTCTTTATCCACATGCAGGTTTCGCTCTTTTATCTAACTCACATGTGACGGGGAGTGCTAAAGAATATACATTTGATGTATTAGTTGAATCCTCCACTTATCAACTTAACATTTTGGATTTGAGTCAAATTAAATAAGATCCAACGTAATTTGAACTCATTGCGTAAGAGTTGAAATTTATACAAGACGTGAGGGTCGCGGGTTAGAGACCCAATCTAGATATTAAATTGGTACATTTTTTTGGACCAGAACTAACAAAAATGTGGGTTGAACTTATGTGAATGTAGATATGCATTCATATTGTCCATTATGATATTAGAAACGATAGACTAATTCAACCTAGTATCGGTGAGAGCGTAGGTGAGATATCCGGAATCTTTCATCAATTACACTCATATTTATCAATTTCGTAACACATATATATCGGATCTACCAACGAATGGATTAGCAGTAAGACATTCATTTAACTAATAATGTGGGTTTAGTTTAATTAAATTGATGATATTTAACTTCAAATCTTTTTAGGGAAATGAGGTGTGAAGAGTAGTGCAAGTCTAAGATTCAAGTTTCTTGGTGTGTCCAAAAAGGCATGGGAGCTCTTGGATAAATTGTCTTTTAAGCAATGTACAAGGTGGAAGAAGACATGAGAATATTGACAAACATAATCACAAAAAAAAAAACTTAAAAAAAAATTCATAAAAAAATAAACATTTTATGGATTGAAATGAGTCATAGTAGTAAAGATTTGACAAATATAAATATATAACAATATTAAATCAATCACTAGAAAACATGGAAAAGGTGACAATTTATCACCTTTGTGTCCTCCACTCTCATTCTCACATTTCAAAAATCCTCATAATATTAAATTCAATTGAAATTTGTGTGTATTTGTCTTTGTGTTTTTTCTTCATTTGGTGGGTTCTTCTTTTGATACCTCCTTTCCATTTCCTTGCAAAATCATGGCTTGATCACAATAAACCCTAGCTGGAGTAAAAACAAATTCCCATGCCAACACACTTGGATTGAGATCCACAACTTTTATTCATTTTTGGATTTAAAATTGGATTGATAAATCTATGTTATATGTTTACGATTTAACTAGCTCAAACGTAAGTAAGTGTCAGTTTTTTCTAATAGTACATTTTCATCACTCACAAATATAGTATTTATTATAAGTACTAGAAATATATATAAAAAAAAAAAGCAATTACATACACAATTAAAGTGGTAGATGATTCATAATTTTTGTGTGAACAAAAAAATTAAGGTGCAACTTATTTTGAAACAAACATATAAACATTTGGTGCAAATCACGTGTAAATTAACATTAATAGTTGAATCATGATTATGAGCCGTATCTAAAATAATTGTACATTTTTCAGTTTTTGGTGAAGATTAAATATGAGTTAACTAAAATTAAGTTTTTCTCCAATTCATGTCCTTTTCTTGTAACAAACACAAGTGTACTAATAATTTTTAAAAAGATATAATTAATAGTTTATACATAACTAATTAATCAAAATAGAAAATGACAAATCTTTGATACAAGAAGCTATGGGCTATTATGGGTCTAGTCAAAGAAAGAATATCCTTGGTGGTTGGCCAAAAGCAACTTTTGAATTATTAGGTTATGATCATATTCATAAATATGGGATGTTTATTTTGTTATTAATGTTGTTGAGTAGGTACTATTTAATACTAGTATTAATTAAATTAATAAGAATCTTGGATGGGAATTAGAAGAAACAATATTAATGATTAAGATAGTATAAAAAATTCCTTTTTTGAATTAAAGTAGGTGCCAAGAATCATTTTAAATTCTAGTTAATTGCCAATAATTAATTCACAATTACTTAACTCAGAGCATGAAGTCAAAATGACCCTTAACATGTAAATTTTAAAATTAAAATTAAAATAATAATTATAAATTTCCTTATTTTATATGTTGGCACAACCTTATTAGAACAAAAATAATTTAATTCATATTTTAAGTTGTGGGTGGTCCATAATCCATGGAATAGGAGGTGTAGATAATGGACAAGACCTCCAATAATACAGGCTTTTTTTAGCTCCTGATCTGATTCATAACCTTTATATTTAGGGACTTGTAGCTTTCTTCATCCACAATCCAATTTGAATTTTGAAAAAACTCCATTTACTTAATGTTCATGGTCCCCTCCACTCCCATATCTCTCCTTCACTAATGTCAATTTTATAAATCAAACAATATGGATCCAAACTTAATCCGGCTCGAGCGTACAAAATAGATACGATAAGTTTCTTATCATGTCAAATCCTAACAGAAGATAGCATATTTGTTACTCCAAACGACACGGTAAATCTCGTTTTCTAACTCATGTATTATGCAAAACAAGATCATTTCAAGTGGATGACTCATCTGACGCTCAAGTTAGACTTTACTCAATAATTGCAATATGTGCTCTAGAGACTCAAACTTACCTTTACATTGTTTGTCATGCTATGTTTATATTGTTTTACCTTGTAGATTTCCTTGTATTGCCCTTTTTACGGTTGGCAACGCCTAATGGGCCCTATGCCTAGATCACGGATCATTCGGTGGGTCTTAACTCTACAGGTCCAACCATTCCGTTTCAAATAACTTTGAAGGTATTTATACAAACGATTTATACATGTAACCAGTTATTAATTACGTTTTATTTGATATGTTTCACGTAATATTAAACTCGCACAATACGAATTCGAATGAAATTAAATCATGTGAGAAATATTAAATGCACCAAATCCAACTCAATAGTAGCAATAAATAAACATTCTTTCATAGAAAAAGAAGTTGTGACAATTCAAACAAGGTTGTTATTGAAACAAGTCTAATTAATAAACCCATGTTAACAAAACACAACATTGGTTTGTGTTGTGTTTGTGTTCATTTATTACAAAGCTTACACCTTGGTTTTTACCCATTAAAATTGAATTATAGTACATTTTCAGTTTCTTGCTATTTTGATTTCAAAATTTTATAGGGAAGAGAGAGAGATTGCTAGGGCTAGTTGATCCTGTCCTGTCAGTCACATGTTGAAATTTATTAATTTTGCTAAGATTTACAAAATTGTACTGCAAAATTAGCATTAGGTACTCTACATTTTATAGATAAATATGGAAATATTGGTTGTTTCTATGCATGTCATTAATACATTATTAATTAATAATTATAGCACTTATCAAAAAAAAAAAGTGGTCTTTTTGTCTATATAACGCGTTCTGTCCCTGGTGACAGTTATGATTTTTCAGGTTTCGGTTAATCAAAGGATTGTAAAGGAGGCGGCGGCGGTTTTGGTTACTTTGTCATCTCATCA
>JAYMTF010004432.1:0-13161 GCA_036897485.1 Pelargonium nanum | reverse complement strand
AAGAGCCACATCAGCAAAAAAAATTACACGTCAGCGTGAACTGGTACACGTGGACAAAGTTAACGGAGCTCCTAACGGTGAGTGACGGTAGGTACTTAATTGGGTCGAAAATCGAAGTTTGGGTATCAACTCTGGTATAATTATAGATTGGGTACTAAATTGGGTTCCAGCCCAAAGATTGGGTACCATATTTGCCTTTATCCCTTAAATGTTTATCACTTGTACCTTGTTAATCTATTCCACATCGAAAGAATGTGAAGTCTGTTGCTACTTGATATACAAATTGAGCCTTCTATCTATGACCTTAAACTTTTGGGTTGAAGTCGAGTTTAACATAACTCCTTACGTTTGAGGATGAAAGTTGAAATGCTTTAAGATTATCCCTTCCATAATACAATTTCCGGGTCACGGTTTCAAGTGTAACTAAAGTAAAACTAGAATGATTAAGTTGAGATAATGCAATATAATATAATGCAACATAATACAAATGGAGAAGGATACAACATGAAAAACCAACATTGAACATGCACAAAAACTCAATGAATGACCACAACATTATGCTTATTTCATTCATATCCTTAGATTAGATTAACTATTTATAGAAAATAGTATAAGCAAACAAGAGATGATAAAAAATATAGTTCAGGACCAAATCATACTGACAAATAGATTAATCGGTAAATTTATCCAGATAGATTGAAATGGACAAGACGATTGGAAATAATGTAACTATATTAATAGCTGACCAGAAATCATAGCAAATATGTCTGATAAGTCCATATCGCAAACAAAATCAGGCTCCATACTATGAGTCCATAAGCAAGATGCGGAGGTACGACGAGCCGCATAGCAATAAATTTGGAATGACAACTGCAAAGACATACAAGCATATGATGTAAATAGGTAGACATACATAATAAGAAGATATGTTCATTTAATCATATTTGTTACATGAGTTATGACCAGTGCTTCAGGATCTGACTTGATCGTAAGAGGTGGTTTAGTCAGACTTGTTTTATAGGTTAAGTATTCAAGAGGAGATCAAAATAACTCAATACTAGGAATCTGTGGATTAACACTCGGTGAATCCGACGTGAACATGCAACCGATTACACAATCGAGTAAGGGATGAGAAAGCAGCCAACTAGACAATCGAGGCATTGCACCTTTCGTAGGAAGGTATAACGAGCACCCTAAAACAATAATTACACAATTGTGAGGTAACCAAACCCAAAGAAGGGGAAAAATTAAGAAACAATATGAACCTATGATCGGGTTCAATGAAGACGATGTCGAGGGAATTCAAATTTTCACATGATGATGCAACAATAGTTCAAGTAATAGCGAGCATAATTATAAGATCCAAAGATTATTGGTCGACATCGGTAACTCAACATAGGTCATTTTAAAACTCAGTTTTAACAGCGGTAACTTAACATCGCTAGTAGTCTATATTGGAATGAGATTCTCACATAACACTCTAACTCTCTAAATGTATAATCTCACAAAAAAGTAGATGATATTATTCACAATTGACTCAATGACTTGGTACAAATGACAATAGGACTCTCCTATCTATACTACATCATCTATGCATGAAAGTGACATTCAAATGGCACTCTTTCATCACATCCCTTTACATGAATGTTAGAAACACAATACAATAAACCAAAATGAAATTGTTACCGATGGGTTGAGTCGTAGACTATGTCACATTCTTTAAATGTTCGCGGCACTGCTCAGAATTTTGCACGGCAGACGATCAGCCTCGACGTTCTATGGATAAAACAACCCAGTCTTTATCAAAACTGAGTTGCACCGTTCGGATTCGAGTCTGGAACTACACTGAAGAACTGTATTGTTTTAAAAAAACTTGGGAAATTTTTCGAAACTGGAAATTGGGTTGCAATTTTTTTGTTCTTATGTGTTTTTCAAAAACAAAAATCGTTTGGTAATTGTAGCCAAAATCTGCAACGTTCATTTACAAAAAATCTGTAACGTAAAAATCTGCAACGTTCACCAGCAACGTGTGAACTGGTAGGAGAGAAAAATTAGGCGGTGAAATAAATTAGAGGAGAAAATCTAGATTCAGTTATGGAAAACGTTTTGATGAATTTTAAAACTCAAAAAATAAAATAAGAGGTTTTTGCTGCAAAAAATAATACTCAAGTAGACCCACACCCACACTCGCATCGCACCAACCCGACCTGCCCGGTTGAACGAACGGACGGACCGACCGCGAGCGCGTGTGTTGGGCCGAAGCCCAGTAGGCTCCCTCTCCTCCACAAAAGTGGGTACCCCCAAGGGGCATGCCTAATCACAAAACCAAAGCATTATAAACCAAGTGAAAGTCTCATACTTGCCCGATGTGGAACAAGCCAATAAAACCATTTTTAAAATATTCACAAGTTCCAACAATCCCCCACTTGAATTTTTTAAAAATAGTCTTATCATTGAGCAGCTCAAAAACATAAGACTGAACATAAGCAAAGGTGTCTTACGACTTGAACCTTTGCGTAGTGAATAGATGCCGATTTACAAGAGTGACTTGCAGTCTTGAACTCTATCTCAGACAACGTACCACGCCCAACCTTTTCATAGTGTAGTTTCACATTAGCCCGTGCATTAATGGCCATGCACGTCTATCCCAACATAGTGAGCGCTCTAGAAATTTTGACTCATAAATTTCATAGGAAGCGGCCCCCCTTCCGCATTCACATAGGTGAGTCTATCAAGAGTACTCCCATAGCTTGGTACTCCTCTCCAGTTAGAGTATAGATCTCATTAAGAGTATTTACTAACTCAACCTTAAGATCGCTTCAGGAATACATGCTTCAGATATTATTTTCAGCATGTTCAAAACCCACATCTCATCATAACTTGTTATTACCCATTGAACTTATTTGTTGGGATCTCCATTCTATAAGTCGGGTTACCATTATGAGTGATTCATAAACTCATAGGCATAAGTCCCATACCCTTCGAGGTTGCATGCACTTTCTCCCTAGCTAGTTCTTTCGTCAAAGGATCATCTAAGTTCTCATTAGTGCGTATGTGATCCAATCTAACAGCACCTGTAGAGAGGAACTCTCTAACAATGATGTGCTTACGACGTATTTTTCGTCTCTTACCGTTGTAGTAACGGCTCTGAACTTTTGCAATAGCCGCGGTATTATCACAGTGGATTAACACAGCGTGAAGAGGTTTTTCCCATAAAGGAATCTCAGCTAACAAACTTCTCAACCAACTTGCTTCTTCGTTTGCCGTAGCAAGTGCTTTCATTTCTGATTTCATAGTTGGTTGAGCTAAGATAGTTTGTTTCTTCGATTTTCAAGAAACTAATCCACCAGTTATACTAAAGATATAACCGCTGGTGGCCTTGGAATCATCCGACAAAGTGTTCCAATCAACATCGTTGTATCCTTCAAGGACAGCTGGGAACTTCTTATAATGTAATCCAAGATTCATCGTGCATTTGAGATATCTCATAACACGTTCTATAGCGTTCCAATGTTCAACACTAGGTCTACTGGTAAACCTGCACAACAATCCCACGACATGCAATTTTGGGTCTAGTACAATCACTGGCATACCGAAGGTTGCCAATGATGCTCGCGTATTCCGATTGTCTAACACTGTCACCAGTGTTCTTAAGCAAATTTTACACTCGGATCATAGGGTGTGCATGCTGGTTTACAGTTAAAGTAATTATATTTTTTTAGGACTTTCTCAATGTAGTGAGATTGATCCAAAGAAATTTCCTTTTCTGACCTAGTAATGCGAATCCCAAGGATTACACTTACTTCTCCCAAATCCTTCATATTGAAGTTCTGACATAGCACGAATTTCACATTATTCACTACGTGAATATTTGAGCAAAAAATTAACAAGTCATCCACATATAAACATATAATAGTGCAAATGCTGTTATCAGATTTTATAATAAATGCATTTGTCACTTTCGTTTACTCTAAAACCGCGTGAGATGACTAAGTTATCAAATTTCTCATGCCATTGTTTAGGAACTTGTTTCAAACCATACAATGATGGGATAAAGGCAAAAATGGTACCCAAATTTTTGTCGGAAACCCAATTTAGTACCCAATTAATAATTGTACCAGATTTAGTACACAGACTTCGATTTTAAACCCAATTTAGTACCTACCGTTAAACTCCGTCAAGTAATCCGTTAAATCTTGTCTACGTGGACCGATGACTGCTAACGTGGCAAAAGTTCGCTGACGTGGCTGAAGAAGACTCACTCTTTGTGAAGATGTGGATTTTAAATAATTTTTTCCATATTAGACCTAGGTTGCACTGTGCGCCAAGAAGCATTGGATCACAACCCATTATTAGGGATCCTAACATGAGTTGTCTTCTACCTTTTCCTCTGTTCCCGTCAATCAACATTCAACGCCTTCCTCTTTACAGATATTGACCAAATTCCTCACTGGAGTCACCACCGACGGCATGGACGTGACGTGGTCGATCACGACGAGCACACGATCACGATCTGGTCGCTGGAGGCCACCGGGTACGCCAGCGGGACCTCAATCACGCACCCGCCGTAGCGCCTGACGTACGCCTCCACCGACTTGCTTGACGGCGTCTAATTTTGATTTTGCTAAACTCTAAGGGAATGGCAGATTTTGGGAGGTCGCAATGACAGATTTTAAGGAAATCCTAAGTGAGTTCAACTGTCAATGAAGAAGACGAAGAAGCAGAAGCTGAGAGATGAGTTGTTGATGTAATAAAGCTATGGAGTATAGGTGCTTTGTGTAATTGAAATTTTTTAATTAATAAAACAACCGTATCTCGTCTTGGTCCGGAATAGTAGAGCGATTTCGAAATCGCCTTGCTTTATGGCAAGCTCGATATCTATCTTTCGGGGGACGCATCACTCTCATTTGATCGGCATTATCCACTTTACCCTTATTTTATATGTCACTCTATCGGGCTCCAAAAGCTGTGATCCGTAGTTTGGAGCAAATCGAAAGGAAATTTCTATGGTCAAGTTCGAGCTCGCGGAGGGGTATGTGCAAAGTGAGTTGGTCCGTTGTTACTCGGTCACGGGCGCATGGTGGCTTGGGTGTTCGTCAATTGGAGTTGGCAAATATAAGCCTACTCGCAAAATGGTGGTGGCGATTCGTGTCCCAACCCGACTCACTATGGAAACGACTTCTTTGTGCAAAGTACGGTTGGGACTCGTCGGAGTGGTCTTTGGAGGGATTGCAGCCACCGCGACCTTCTCCGGTTGTTCATCAGTTGCTTCGCCTTCAATATTTACCGGGATTCACGAATTTGATCGGTAAGGGAAGCTTCAAGTGGATGCTAGGTGATGGTAGATCAGTTAAGTTTTGGCTGGACCTATGGTTGGATGATTCGATTCTGGCTGCTCGTTTTCCACGGCTCTTTTCTCTGTCTCTCGGCAAAGCTGACTCGGTGGCTTTAGTTCTGGCATCTCGTCCGTGCTCCGAGACCTCGCTGCAGCTCCGGCGTCCTCTGCGTGGGTGGGAAATCGAGAGCATGCAGCAGCTTGGTTTAGTGGTTGACAGTGTTGTGCTCCGTTCATCTGTTTCGGACAAACTTGTTTGGCAAGGTGCTCGATCGGGGCTGTTCACCTAGAAATCAGCTTTCAACTCATTATATTCAAGAGTACCTCACAGCCGATTCGCGTGTTCTAAGCTCATATGGAAGGCCGGGATTCCGCCTAAAATCCAGAGCTTCGCATGGTTAGCGGCATTGGATAGCATTCCCGGACTTTATTTCCTTCGTACCCGCTCCATTATCCCCGCGACGCAGTCCATTACTTGTAAGATTTGTGATTCGCATCCGGAATCTTGCTCACATCTCCTCATTCACTGCGAATGGGCTACTCAGGTCTGGGGTAGTGTCCTTGGGTGGTGGTCTTGCGTCTCTGCGTTTCCCGATTCGTGCTTTGGTTTGTTGTGCTCGTGGACATCGATCATATCAGGGGGAGCTCGGGTTCGTAAGGTATGGGATAGCCTTTGTTCTATAACTCTTTGGGTAATTTGGCTCGCTAGGAACTCGCTGATTTTCAATGATAAGTTTCCGGTCCTTGGTGAATCTTTCATGCGTATCAAGCTCCTGTGTTTTTCTCTGCTGCCATGCATACTCAATGCTCCCAATTCTGATTTTTCTTTGCATCTATGGTGTCGAGATCCGTTTCAGGCAATTTTGTAACTTAGCTCGTTTGGCTTTGCTTTCATTATCTCATTGTACTTTTATTATTGCCCACCTCGAGTTTTTTTAATAAACTGTACGTGCTTGCTTATCAAAAAAAAAAAATTCACCACGGGCGTGAGAGTAAGAATTTCCCCAAGAAATTAGAGCACAAAAATATATTATAGATAACGAGAGTAGAAAAGTCTCACCCTTTCTCCATTTAAGGAGGGAGTGTTTACACTTAAAAATTATGTCAATAACGTGGCAACGCATGATTGGTCGGTAAAGATACGTGGGATCTCCCATGAGCCCTTAGTGAGCTTAGACTCTAACTTTTCGGATGCACAATCCGTAGGTGGGCGCGGAGTGACCCTGTCATAGGGTCAAACCTTTGATCCAAGCAGGCCTGATCAATATGATTTTTTACCTTTGTTCAATATGTTGCAACATTATACAAAACTTGTTAAGTGTTGGCCAACTGATATGTAAAATTTTCAAAATTTTATTTGAAGGTGATTCATGCATAATCACAAACAAAAGGCATTGAAAGAGTGGCTGCACAATTGATGAAGTCAGGTAATAAAAGGTTTTTTATTTTCACATGTCTTGAAGAGTTAGCATCAGCAAAAGAAGAGAATTATGTTACATGATTTGTCAGGTAATAAAGGGTGTATGTGATTTTTTTATCAAGACGGAGTGTTGAGAATGTGATAAAAAATCACTTACTCAATATTACATGATTTGTACATGATATGAAGAAGTGATTGTATGTGTGAGGTACATTTATCGAATTGGTGCTATAAGTTAGGAAGGTTTATTAGTATTTGGATGCAATATCCATTATATTATAGCTAAGCTAGTAGTTGTTTAATTTGATGAGCCTGCTTTTGTACGAGTCGCAATACGTTGATTTAAACGAGAATTAGTCAAGTAGAAAGAATTTTCAGATTTATTTCGTTCATTTTATCTGATAATATTGTACATGTCAGTTTTCACTCATACTTGTCTCACATCACTGATTCAAGTCTGACAAAAGTTTTATCCCACTTCTCAAACCATCTTCATTAATGATGCTGAATTTGAACTTCTCGATGCCATGAAACAAATGAATTGGCCATTTCTAAAGATTTGGTTCTTGTCATTTATTGATAAACGAGGAGGCAGCTGGTTCAGTTGGGTGACAACTTGAAAACACATGCACAATTTGCAAAGCAATTAACTTTATTTATAGCTAGCAAAGGACAATTGACATTTTACAAGTAAAGGAAATAAGGGAAATGCATGCATGATTTACACAAAGGGCTAAATCAAATTCTAAAACAAATTTAAGTTCCTTCTAACTTATTTTTATAAAGAAAACTCTAGGTGGCTAGGTGCACAAATAAAAGTCTCCTGCATGTTGACACTTATGCATGCATTGTACACCTAGCTAGGTACTCCCAAAATATAATTCTAGCTAGCTATAAATCAAGTACGTACTATTATATTTATGGACCTTGGTTGGTAGGTCCGGTGGAATGACCGGCTCCGGGACTGTGTCCCGGCGTGGTCGGTCGGAAATCATCCGTTGAATTATCTATTACATGGTGGCCAACGCCCGGACTCCACTCGTTTGTGCCACCACCGCTGTGGCCGGCGGCTACTTCAGTTGGTCGGAAATCATTGTGTGGTACAAAAAGGTGGCCAACACCACCGCTGTGTCCCGGCGCGGTTGGTCGGAAATCATCTTTATTGGCATTTTTATCTGCTCCAATTTGCTCTGCATATTGCTCTTCCTTCAATTTCCTTTCTTCAGTACACATGATTCCATAAGAAAACACTAACAACAAAACAAGAAAATCAAATTTGTTAGAGAAAATGGGCTTCACTTGGACCATATTATGTTTGATGGAGCTAGCTATATATGGAAGCAAAGAGAAGCTGGAAAAATATGTGCTTGCTCTTCACTTCTTGAGGTTAAGCTTCAAGAGTGAGAAGAGAGATGGATGTGTGTGTTTGGGATGTGTTTTTGTTGGGTATATATAGAGAGAGGAGAAAATGAGTTATAAGTACAGTTTCCATTATTCTAAGGGTAATCAAAATTGAGTTTTGATTTGTTTTAATTTCAAATGGCTTTTATGATTATGTTTTCACCAACATGCTTGGCATTGGAATATGTTGCTAGCATATTCATGCAACTACTGGTTTCTAATTAAATTGAAATGTACATTCTCTCTTTGTAGAAGTCGTGATCCATGTATATATTATATCAATTATGTCAAATTTGACCATAATAAAACATAAAAATAAGACTTTAGTGCACATACATATAAAATAGTGTCAACCTTTCTTCAATATAATTAAGTTATCAATTATATTCATAAAATAATTGAGTTAATATTAATTGCTTAATACGTTGTGACAAAATTACAAGAGCTAAAAGTATATAAAATTAGTTATAAATGAAATACGAATAATATTTTATTTTATTTGGAGACTATAAACTCAGAGAAACCTTCAATTTCGATTTTACGTGGACTTGCTTATGGTGACATTCTGTTTAACCCACAAACTTTACGTGTATATGTGCAAATTAAATCATTATAATCCAACCGTGCCGAGTTCACGTATCTTGGTCTGTATGTTAAGAAAATTTATTCATAGCGACTGTGCAGAAAACCAACATATATATATATATATGCTTGCATTTGTTTCTCTGGATAGCTAGCTGGATGCCTTATTTGGAGACCCATATTAATTTGACAAATATATTATCAAAAAAATTGACAAATTGAAAAGTGGGTTGTGGACCCAACATAATATTAATACATAGTACTAACAATTGAAATTCATCTATATTGTCAAACTTCTTTTTTCCATTAAAAGTTTACAGAACAATCATCTAGTTATTAGGTTTACAGCATGTAAAACTACACTTTTTTCCATAAATATATACTCATTTTCACTGTTTTAAAATAAGTGTCTTACTTCTCTTTAAAAAAATAATTAAAAAAATAGTTACTGTTGTATATTTCATCCACGTGTCCTAACAAATTAAAAATATATACTAACAAACTTATTATAGAGATAATACTGGTAATTGATGCATATATGTTATAACTAATTTCCATATTTTCTAAAAATGAAACAAGACACTTATTTTGGAACGAGTCATGTTTCACATGTATTTTTGTTCATAAATAAGTGTCGTATTTTATTTTTAAAAAGTTACTTATGTATGAATTTACAATAGTGTTGGCTTCCCTTAATTTTGTTACATCACACGATACGTGTGAATAGAAGAAAAAAATATACAACATAAACTAATTTCTCCTTATTTTTGTCTCAAAATGAAGATCAAGTCACTAATTTTGAAATGAATGAGTTTATTTTCTCGTATTATTTCATGTTTGTGTTGACATTTTTATAGTCACTTGTTTGTGCACTATGTGCGCATGTGGAGTTTTTATATCTTAAAAAATTGCAAGAAATGGATCATGAATGCATATTCTTTGTGAATTGTTTTGCAAGAAAATTATATATAACATTGTTATTACATTTTTTTTTTGTTTAAACATGATAGTGAATCGGAGGGTATGATCTTGTGGGGGCTCCAAATCAAATTGACTGAAAAATCTCATCTTCCATGTGAGTTGTGTACTGCCACAAACTTAGTTGAGCACTTAGGTTGGCCATCATCTTCCCAGCCAGAAACACCAATATGCTACCTATGAGCCTATGAGCCTATGCCTTACAAATTTTCTTGAAAGATAAATTTTTAATAGTATCTCACCAATTAAGTAATGATGAGATATCAACCTTTTTAGTACCACAAATACAAATTTATAATTGACTAATAATTACAGCATTAATTAATATTACTATAAGTAGTGCAAGTGATCTACAGAAAGTGTATGACACTACTATTCAAAAACTTTATACCAGTAAAAAGGAAGGGCTGAAACTTGACAAGCTCCAACATTAATTTATCGCCGTCTATACATAGATATAGGTCAATATTGTTCCATTAATATTATATATATACACTTGTGTTTTTTTGGGGAAAAAATGGTTGGCTCCTGAAGTTGGGGAAGTATTGATCAAGTAGCTCCAAGCATTGGTGAAGTTTGGACCCTAGACTATGGGGCACTCACTACTGCTCCACGGTACTGTACTCATGGTTTCTTGAGGTTTGTGTCCCAAAATGTGCGATCAAGGCAATTTCTGAAACTGTGTCATATATTGGTTGAAAAGAGCACTACCCTACAGCTAGCTCTACAGTTTTTCCAAAGAAATCTTGAGAACGAAAACTTGTTTGTTTGAAAATTTGCACCACATCCTCAAGATTTCTTTCTTTTGCTTAGCTGAACATGATCCGAGCTGTTGAAAATTGGAAGTCCTATGCGAAAAAATTGTGAGCAAACCATTGCTCACCAAACATCATACCGCAAATGGCGAGCAAATTGTTGCTCACAAATCCAACAATATTTTTTATGTAGAAATGTGTGAATGAAATAAATGAATCTTAAGAATAGAAAAAATGATCTGAACCTCATAGTTTGAGGGGATATCTATACTCACAAAATAAAAATGTAGAAGGTGATGTGTCGACTAGTGATTGATTTTTGATAATGGAAAGTGGCTCTTCATGATGTCATGAGCTCTAATGATGATGTCATAGTGATGACGTCACAATGTCATGATGATGTGGAGAACGAGGCCACACTGACGTGCCGAGGAAGCGCCGAATAGGCAAGTGTAAGAGTTTGTCCTATGGCGTACCATGCCTTGGAACTTCATGTGTACTAACGTGTCAGGTATAGTACGAGAGTCTGAGAAGTTACAAATTAGGTGTACCTTGCTTTGAATGAATTCAGGGACCCGAATGGCTCGATGATTCAGTGACCTAGTATCCATAACTATCAGTTTTCTAGAGTAAGGTGGAATGTATATATGAAGGCACCCTTGATGGGTTCATGAAGCATATTGAGATCTCATAAGGAAGCACCCGAGTTGTTGGAAGGTCTATGCTAAGGTTCATGAACAACAAAAGATCTATCCGAATATCCGGAAGTTAATGAACTTTAGAGGGTGTACAGAGAGGCTCATGAAGTTTTGAAGGTTTATGAGAATCGTAAAACCCATTTGAGGGTAATCATAGGATGAGTGCATTTTAGTACATCATTTGTCAAATATTTAGGGGAGCTAAAAAAAACATTGTAGTGGCACGTATAAGATGGGTCAAGTTTTGTGCTATATACTGACAACAGTGACAAGAGCCCAACTCCAGATATAATAAATAACAAACGAAAACATCAAACTGAAGAATTGAGAGGGGCCGCGCGAACGCAGGCCCCCACTACCACAAATTATGACGTAAACTCAGCCACTTGGGCTGATTTTAAGCCAACGCCTCTCCAAAGTGCAATGGAGATCGTGGGCCTAGGCCATGGGCCTCCCTGTTCACCCATAGACCCCGTCCAGGTAAGTACCTTCCTCAGTAGCTACTCTCTCTCTTTATAGCTCTTTCCATCGCAGGCACCTCCAATTGTATTCGATGTGGGACAACAACAGGTCTGCTTCTGATATGGTTTGAGTTGAACTGTTGGAGAATGTTACTTTTCCTGTGCAAGTTTGTAAGTTTCATAAATATAAATTCTACGCTAAACTTATTTCTTCTTTGCAAGAGACAAAACATATTGATCATGGTTCAATTACTTGAGAAACTAGTTTATGTTGCATTGTTGCGTGCAAAATTCCAAAGATCAAAAACATTTTTTTAGTTGTGAAGATGTTTTTTTTTCTTTTCGGAAATGCAGCTTTCAATCAAATGTTGTGCATGGAGCAGTATATTGAGGATATGCATATGATGCTCCAGGCAAGATAGGCTGTTACACCAAACAGAAATATAAGACGGAAGTACCTAAGTTGTTTAGATTGCGGAACGATTAAATACACGGAATGGAAACGAGAATGTAGGACGTTAAGATTTTAGAGTTTGGGTCGTTGACATGCTTCTTTGGAACACTCACTTCTAAACGTGAAATATATTTTTTAATAATATAAATATATAACCAAGACATGTTGGGTCAAGTGGTTAATACCATTTGGATTCTCTCTGAGCTCTCAAGTTCAAGCCTCCTTGTTGACGGTATGGGGTGGGGTTCGAGTATGATGTCCCGTTTTTGATAAAAAAAAATATAAATATATAATACAATAAAATAATCAACAAAAAATATTAGTAATAACATAATTAATTGAATAACTCTCAATCTTACAATGAAAACAGAATTTTTTTGCATTTGCTTCGTTGGTGTTTCACATTATGTAACTGAGATCGCTACTTAGGTAGCGTCATTTTGATACATTTTCCTAAAAAAACTATCAATTACTTTTAAGTTCACATAATAAGTTTATCACGTCAATTATTTGGTTTCACAATACAACATAACATCTCACACTATAAAAAATTTAGCATACATCCAACTTAAACTATATACATGAGAAATTAATAAAGTGAAGAAATGTCTGGATATGATTTTTGAAAACAAGTTTTAGAAATTATTTATATATAAGAAAAAAGAATTTAGAAACTTATTTTTTTTATAACTGAAATATATTAATATTAAGTCAAACCAACAATTACAACAAATTGAATACTATCAAGGACATTCTCTAGATGGAACAGACGACACTGAGACTCAGAATTTGGATACGAGCAGCTCATGAGCAACCAAATACGCCAAGCAATTCACAAAAAAAAAAAAAAACATGACACTATCAAAGTGATCTACTAGTGCAAAACAATCATTGAGAAACAAGCTCGCCCTACTCACTTCTTAAATACCTATTAGATTTCCTATATTATTGACTGCGCATCAGATTCAATAACCACCTTCCTCCACCCTTTCTCCGCTACCCACCTTTACTTTTTTTTTTAAAAAAAAAGTTGAGCTACACAACAGGGGGTAGCTCTCCCCTTTTAACCCAAAACTC
>JAYMTF010004431.1:0-13163 GCA_036897485.1 Pelargonium nanum | reverse complement strand
GGGCGCCACGCGTCGGGTTGTGACTCGTCAATTTACTTGTGATTTTTTGGGTAGAATCACATTGAATGAAAGACAAATAAAACCATGAAGCTTTTTTCCTCAGAGGGAAAAGAAGAAACAATCATCTGGAAATGGTGATGGATAGTTACTGCTAGAAAACTAATCTTGACGAAGCCTTACAATGCTTAATGCACCAACACGTTCCCCGTACAGTCCCATGTTTTTGGAGTAAGATTGAGCTACAAGACATTCACTGCCATCAGCAGCAAAGATGCGAACAGATTGCGCATCCACATCAAGATTACCACTGATAAAACCCTGGATAGAGGCATAGAGCACAAGAACCATCGACATAAGTTTTCTTACTTTTTGTTTGTTTTGCTTTTTTAATTGTAAATACTAAATAGGGAGGTGAATAAAGTTATATGAAAAAATGCAACATTATGATACCTGATAAGCAGAGTCAAAAAATGGTAATAATCTTTTCGATCTCATCAACAGCCTGATCTGCTCCCACTGCTCAAGGGTTGGATCATCACCAGTAGGATTATGACCACATGCTTGGAGAAGCACAATGGCCCCTGAAGGCATAGAACCAAGATCTTCTAGTAGACCTGTTCCGAATGAAAATACTGATAACATAAACACGTGACAAAACCAATGAATATAATTATATCATATATGCCTTGGAGGGTGATGCCATGCCATTACCACTTCCAGATATTGATGCCAAAAAAAACAAGTAGAAAAACTAAATCGCAACATAGTATTATTATCATCAAGTAACGTATATCCTAAAAAATGTACGATTTCTTATTAATTTAAGATCTATATGGAGGTGGGGATGAATGATAACATAGAAATCATTACGAGTAAATAGTTTTACAAATAGGATACGTTCAGACCTTGAAAATCTAGACCTCTTGTGGATGGATCATAGTAACGGTAAGTCTTCATAGCTAGCCCTGCTGCAGAAAAAAAATTTGGGTGGTTCCCATAAGTTGGTTCGGGGATGTATATAGTGTCCTGATGAACAAGGTGGACAGTAAGGTCACAAGAAAACCAATCATGAAGCTATATTGCATAAATAAGAGAAATAGTCAAGCGACTTACTTGGTTGTAGTGTTTTGCTAAAAAATCAGCTCCAATCCTCAGTGCCCCGCTACCAGACACGCACTGGACAGTGGTCACTCTCTTCTCTTTTATAGCACGACTATATTAAAGTAGAGAAGTAAACAATCGGAAAATAATAATAACAAAGCGATCATTTCCATTTTATAAAACTATAAATACACATGGAAAAGTTACGACAGTTGATGATTTCATAGGGCAGTTCTAAAATGAATTCCGCATGTTGTGTTCCTAAATCCTAATGTAACGAAATTGATCTTATAGATCGCAAAACAGTTAGATATTTGAACCTCTCAAAACCAAAAATGAGCTGAGCACTCAATTTGTTGAATTCTGCCAATCCGGTAATAGGAAGATATTCCTTAGTGGCAGACCTGAAACCATGTAGTTTTGCAGTTTCATTATCACTTCATTGATTGTCACAATAACAATGATGATACAAAAATACCTTACAGGTCATTAACTAGTAGTTGCTCTGCTTGTCTAACTGCATTCAAAAGAAGAGGCTTGCCTTCCTGTGATGTCAAGGATATTTAGGACAACATTTCATCTTAAATAATCAAGTTGCTAGACACACGATGACACAACACCATGTCCATCACAAATTCATACAATATACTTTTGTTCTTGTTTCACTCTCCATTGATCATTTCCATCTATGTATACTTGCATAAAAGAGTGCCATTGAGTCTAGAGTTTAGCTCATTGCCATGTGACCATGCCTAACACCTCACCAGATACCTTAGTCACAGCTGGACATTTAAGTCAGTAAAAGAGTGACACAGGCTGATGTAATTACCAATAGGCTGCTGATTATGATAAATGTTCAGGACTCATAACACCATAGCCATCAAGGGTAGTTATTGTTTGTAAGCATTTACATGTACGAGGATCCATAGAGGAGTTTTTTTTATACAACTTTGTTTCATGCATACATACACTACGAACTACGTGGTGAATTTTGTTGTGCAAGTGTAATTCAATGGCTGAAATATAATAGTTAAAAGCACACCTCCGTTCTGTAAACACCGATACCGAGATTCAGCTTGTTTGGGCAGGGATCTTCATAATATGCAGCCATCATCTGTGTGTTTAAAATAACAACAATATTACACAAAATTACATGTATAGAAATAAAACAAAAAGAGATAATCAAAGTCATTTTGCATGACCAAGAAGTCTTTTCCAAACAAGAAGAATCAGAAACTTATTGCAATTCACATTCCTGAACAAAAATCCCATTGCAAACGTTTTCTAAATTTGTAATTGCAAAGCATCAAATTGTCCCTAATTTGGTGTTTGTGAACTGAAATAAAAACCTAATTACAGTCCTATGTAGTGAAGTCCCTTCTGGTTCAGCAAATTGTGTCGTTTTCATGAAATTGAAATTGAAATTGAAAATGAAAGAGAAGAGAAATGTTACCGCATAAAGTGGAACTTCAGGAACTTGAAGAACATGAGCGAACGCAGAAGCGGCATGGAGATGGAAGGGTCCAGTTGTGGATGACTCCATAGCAGCTGCAGCCTGCAAGGTTTGGACTTGGAGAGACTCTACTCTCTTCCCTCGTCCCTCTTCACTCTTCACTCCCTTTTTTACTTTGCTTTTTCTTTTCTGTTCTTCAATCTTCACCTCAAATATCCAATTGTGCTTTTGACCATAGCAATGAATTGTTGATGGTGAGTGGGGATGACAATTTCAGATATGTTTAAATATTTCAGTCTATCTTAAAGTATTTGTGTTCACTACTGTAACTTAGGTGAAATTGCATATGGCTTAAATCACAAGTGTGTGAAGAACTTTTTTCAAATCAAAAACCCACCTAAAAGCTTGGGGGAGGTTGGGAAGGCGCTTTTCGATATGAAACCTTGGAAGGCTCCGGGTCCGGATGGGTTTCAGGCTGGCTTCTTTCAGGCTTATTGGGATGTTTGGGGTAAGAAACTGCATTCATTGGTCGTGGATAGTTTGGAAACTGGTTGCTTCCCGCCGGCCATAAATGAAACTTTGTTGGTTTTGATCCCTAAGGTGGAACATCCGGTCACGATAACTCAATTCCGGCCGATAAGCCTTTTGTTCTATGTTGCTTAAGGTTATTACAAAAGTGCTTCCGTATACGTCTATATCTTGATGATTTAGTAGCGCCGAATCAGGCCAGTTTCGTTCCTGGGCGCCTGGCATGGGATAATATTTTGATTGCGCAGGAGCTTATGCACAAAATCCGAATTTTTAAATAAAGGGGTCGGCTTCATCGCTGTGAAAATAGCCCTCGAGAAGACCTACGACCGGGTGAGGTGGGAGTTCTTGCAAGAGACTTTGGTTTCTTTGGGTTCTCGGATAAGTGGGTGAGGCTCATCATGTTTGCGGTTAGCTCAGTCCAAATGTCGGTTCTATGGAATGGGAACAAATCCGAGAGTTTTAAAACTCATAGGGGCCTTCGTCAAGGGGATCCCTTGTCTCCTTATCTTTTTTTGTTGTGTATGGAAAGATTGGGCCTTCTCATTAAGCAGCACGTCTCGACTGGGGTTTGGGCTCCTATCCGAATTCGTCATAATGGAATTGGTGTGTCGTACTTGTTTTTTGCGGACAACCTGCTTCTATTTTCCCGCGCATCGATAAGGCATGCGACCGTTTTGAAAGAGGTGCTCATGGAATTTGTTACATCTCGGGCCAAAAAGTTAGCTTAAGTAAGTCCAAATTTTTATGTTCTCCGGTTGTTTCCCCGGGTCTTAAGAGACGGATTGGGGGATCTTGGGTATCCAGTCGACTATGGATTTGGGGTCCTATCTGGGTGTTCCCCTTCATTGTCGGCAGATGCGGGAGGCGGATTTTCGGTATCTCACTGATAAGGTCAGCAGCAGGCTTGCAGAGTGGAAAGCAAAATATCTAACCATTGCGGGTTGAGCAACGCTTATCAAGTTTGTCACGTCGATAGTGGCGAATCATGTTATGCAGGAAGAGCGGCTTTCCCGTGTTGTTTGTCACAAATTGGATTTGCTTAATGGTCGTTTCCTTTGAGGCGATAATGCGGATTAGTATAAAGTCCACTTAGTGTCTAATTGGGATTCAGTTTGTAAACTAAAATTGATAGGAAGATTGGGGTTCCAGCGGTCGGCGGATATGAATGTTGCCTTACTCGGGAAGGTCTCTTGGAAGGTTTTCATGAATCTAGAGCCGCTCTAGGCCAGTCTTTTTAGAGAGTGGTATGGCCGGAACAATGTTATCCTAGTCGATGAGTGTCCGCAAGGGGCTTCCCGTGTTTGGAACGACATTGCTAAATGTGCGTTTGTTCTGAAAAAAGGGCCTTATTTGGAAGGTGGGGAATGGCACGGCTGTGGATTTTTTCCATGATCTGTGGCTGGAGGGCCGGCCCATGACTGATCATGTGGGTATCGATTTTTCGGATGGGATGACGGTGAGCAATTTTATGCTTGGGATGTCAAACTCATTCGTAGTGTCCTTCCTAGAGAGGTGGCAGATAAGGTAAATGGATACCCGTGTCTCGAGATTCTTCCCGTAAAGACTTTTCTATTTGGAAAGCGGATCGCCATGGCTCTTACACAGTCAGTTCGGCTTATAATTTGATTGTGAATTGGGATAAGCTGGCGGACCCTACATGGAAGAAGATTTGGGCTGCTACAGGACCAAGCAAATGGAGGTATCTTTGCTGGTTTGCGAGGCTTGGCCGGTTACGTTCAGGCACGCTGCGATTCGCTCGAAACATCGCCTCGAACCCAAGCTATGTGAATTGTGGAGCTGCGTGGGAAGACAGTATCCACATTTTTTGCGACTGTTCTATCGCCAGATTTGTTTGGATCCGTGTAGTTCCTGCTAGTTTACTGTCGAGCTTCTTTAATTTGCCGATTAAGGATTGAAATGATTTGAATGTGGCCAGTTCGTCTTTGCTTGTCAATAATCTCCAATAGGGTTGGGTGTTTGGAGCATCTATATGGAACCTAGGTGTGCGAGCTTTCTTCAGCCGGATTTTCGGGCTCCTCGCTATCCTGTGGACCGCATTTTGAGGGAGGCGGAGCTCGTACCGGAAGTGCTGGACAGATAGGGTCGTAGAAGGTCATCTACAGTTACTGATACTCCTTGGAATAGACCAACGTTGGGTCAAGTAAAGTTGGATTGCGATGGGGCTATAGAGGGAATATGGGCCGAGCGGCTTATGGCGGAGTGTTATGTGATATTAATGGGCGGTGGCTCCTAGGTTTTACTGGCTCTTTACGTTATTGCTTTGTTACTGTTGCCGAGCTTTATGCGCTCCGGTGTGGAATTAACCTGGCAGGAACACTACAAAAAAAATTGTACATTGCTACAACCCAATGTTGTAGCAATCTTGTAGCAAATTTGTAGGAAACAGCTTTCCTACAAGTTTGCTACACATTTGCGACACCATTGTGTCCTAGAAAATATCATCGTCGCAAAATTCAATGTTGTAGCAATCTTGTAGCAAACTTGTAGCATATGCGAAAAGTTTGCTATAAGTTCCCTACAACTTTTTTGCTATAAGTTTGCGACAAGTTTCCTACGAAAATATTTACTTACAAGATTGCTACAACTTTGTTACAAAAAATTTCCTACGTAATATTTACCTACAAGATTACTCTTAATTTTTCTTGGTGTGGCTGGATATTTTTGGTCCCTTAGCTTTATTCCTTTGTAATTTTCTCTAAATCTGCACAATAGTCTTCATGGCACCTGTGGATAACAAGAGACATCAGGGTGATACTTCGAGCTCAGCCCCTAGTGCACCTATAGATTTCGACTCCTCATCGTTTGTGGAAAATTTCTCTAGATTCAGGCTTTAATACCCGAGTGGCTCGCCTAGGGTGAAACAATTTTTTCATCCACCTACTTGATCAAGGCAATGCCACAATCTTGAGGAAGTTTTATGCCAATCTGTGGCATAAAACTCAGCTTTGCCTAAAGAATGCTCCCCCAACCGAGGTTGAGGTCAGGGGGAAGAATATTAACTTTAATCCCCAAATCTTCAAGGGACTTTTAAAGTTCCTGGTTGTGGATCTTCGTACTTTTCCATTCAAAAGGTTGAATGGCATAAGGAACCAAGATGTGGATGTCTTCTCATTGGCAAAACTCATTTGCAAACGTGAAGGGAACATCACCCGGAATGGGTGGGGTGCGGTCACCACAAACAAAAAGTACTTCAATGTGGAGGCCAAACTTTGGACTTGCTTTGTAAACTCCATAATTTTCCTGAGCACAAACACTAACGATGTAGTTACTACAAGAATATTTGTTTTATCTAACATCGTTAGTGAGCATAGGATGAACATGGGTCAGATCATCTATGATCATATCCTAATGGCTACAAAGAGAAGAAACTGTGGTTTCTTGGTATTATTAACAGGTTATGCAAGAGCAAGGGAGTGGCGACATTCCCTACAGACGTAATGGTCCTACTCAGAGACCTCACGAGCCTCCAAGAGCATCTGGCTCAAGCTCCCAAGCAAGGTCATCCACTTCAGACATGCAGGAGTGGATGCATAGAATGGAGGATGAGACGAGATTGTTGAGGTCCCAGAACATAGAGCTGAGGGAAGACAAGAATGCCCTGGCAAATATGGTGGTCCACCTTGGCAAGCAAAAAGCCAAGGGGTTCAAGAAGTTGTTGAGGTGAATTAACCCGGACTTCTAGGAGAGGTTCGAGTTTGATATGCCTGACATGTCCAGGTTTATGGACAAGAATAAGGGGCCAAGTGATGACTCTCCTACCCGAGGTAATGGTGAGGGTACACCAGATTCCATTGACAGGATGTTTGATGAATGTGATAGTGAGGAATGAGTGTCATATAGTTTAGTTGCATTCAAGCTTGAAATTCATACTATGTATGTTAAAGTTGGTGAGGATGCATTAGGTGTTGCCACCTCATCAACTTTAACAATTTGAAGCACTCTCATTGCTTCTAACTCAATTGTCCATTCATGTTCCATGAGTTACAAAAAAACAACTCAATAGCTAATAATAATATATAATAGTAATCACAATGACAATCACTATTATGCTTTAGAAGTATAATGAAATACTCGTATTTATATAGTAGTTGTTATCTCAAAGATTTCAAATACTTTTCCGATGTGGGATATTTATCAACTATATATATTAACTATTGACTCAATGTCATTTATATCTTTTCGACGTGGAACTTAAAAATTCTTACTTCACATTGCGTAACTTTTATTATTTTTTGGTTATTCTTAGAGATTAATTCTTTTATGTCACTAATGCTTTGTATTACAAAAAAGACAAAATAATCATACTAAATCCAACTTTCTTACTATATAAATCAAAAACTCAAATACACAGGATGTATACAAGTTCCTATCACACAGCTTCAGTATCCAACATGAGTGCATAGAGCCCATATGATCACCTACTAATGAATACAATGTGAACAACAAACAAAGAAGGATTAATGCTATCAAATTAAATACATGTGTTATACAACTGTTAAAATATCCAACAAAGTAAAGATGAATTAAAAGAGAGTAATGAAATACATACGCAAATTAACCATTAATTTTTAAAATGCTAAACATGGATGATATGAAACAACAATAGCAGATCTTGAAAAACTCAACAATAATGTCCATGAATTCTCTTGAAACTCTACCACATCTAGCTCCATAGATGTCTTTAGCAGAGATATCTAGAATAAGATCCAAAAATGAAATTCTTTGGAATCTCAAAGAATTAACCTCCAAAACCAAATCATACACAACTCTATTTTCAAATCAAATTGAATGAAAAGTAGTTAGAGTATTTAAATTCACATATAAATTTTGAATTTGAACTTTCAATTCGGTAATTTTTTATTGACATGTGATCTAATTTTGAACTTAAAAAATGATATATATAAAAAAAACTTTAAAATGATATTTTGAACTGACAAATACACTATCTTTATTATATCATGAATTTTTGTTATTATTTTTACCCAATTGTAAGAATATGAGTTTTATAATCTTAAGTGAATATAGTGTAATCGATTAGCTATATTTTTCATAAAATTATTAATTAAATTAACCCATAGACATATATACTTTAGTTAGCTATATTGTTTTTGTAATACACATTACACTTGCATGGCATGTTTTCTTGTTTTTAGTTTTAGCTTGAAATTTTCAAAAAATTTAGCTTTTTCAAAAAAAAAAATCACTTGCATGTGCACGTTTTCTTCCTTTAGGGTAGTTGTGGATATTTTGGCATGCTAGAAATTGTGCTCATGAGAGCTGGTTTTTATTTGATGCTTTCATAATTCTCGATGATATGAATGATGCTTGTGTTTGATTGAACTAGAAACATGAGAACTAGGATCCTTGGAAGTGAGTTTTTACATTGTGACATGTGTGGAATGTTTTGCTCTGCACATAAATCCTTAAAACTAGGACTTCGTAGGTTATGGAGGTAGCAACATGCTTTAGGAAAGCTTTATAGTGTCAGCTCTAGAATTGGATAGGTAGAACTTTGAGGCGAAATGACTAGAGAGCTTTTGCTTGAAGGAGATGATTTAGGTCGTCCTTGGACCGTTTGAGCATTTGTGTTTCCTTCCCTTGCATGATTATCGCTAGCCACCCCTTTTGAGCTTGAGCCTTTTTCTTGGTTACCTTTATTACAAACCAATGTGCATGTTTCTTTGGCCTACGTATGTTCGATCCTACGTATCTATAGTGGACTTGATGTTTCATCTTCAGAAGAGATGAACATTATCTTAAGTGTGAGATTAGAATAGAATGTTGAGTTTGGTTTGAGAATTGTAATGCTTGATGTGGCTTAAAAACTTTTTACTACATTGTTCAAAAAAAGTTTGGGGGGAGGTGTGATCTCTTGCTAAAAAAAATAAAATGTTGGAAAAACTCTTATTCACTTATTTTCAAAGATAAGAATGTCCAATAAAAAAATAAAAATAAAAAATAAAAAAGAGAGAGAGAGAGAGAGAGAGAGAGAGAGAGAGAGAGAGAGAATGAGATCACACTCCCCATTGGTAGAAACAAATAGAGGGTAAAAGCTAATCATTGTTGGCAATAAATTATGGGATGTGTGCTTGTGAGTGGGTGAGCGTCAAGTTCATTATAGGTGTGCCTTTGAGCTCCGTTGAAAATTCATTTTCATACCTTGATCCAATGTTACAAGCTAGTCATTTTGATCATGATGGCTAAGCATCTCTAAATTAGTGGATAAGGGACACTTATTCCAACCTATGGAGCGACATGACTTGCATGGATGACTTAGAGCAAAGCTACTTTTACCACTTAGGAAGACCCGAATTTCAAGGATAACACACACACGGGTAATCCAATGTGCTATAACGTCTAAACTCATGGAATTGGTGACTGGTTGTAGTGTTTTTGGTAATATATTAAACACATATAGTGTAGTTTTAGCATAATTTAGGTTTTTCTTTTCTTTTCTACCCTTACACGAGGACGTGCTTGAGTTTAAGTTTGGGGGATTTGATAACTCGTATTTTGTACTATTTATCTTACCCTAAATCATGCCAAGACTAGCACGTTTCTCGCACATATCACCTCATTTTAGACTCGTACTTGTTAGAACTTGCCACATTTGTGCCCAATGTCTCATCATGTGGTCTCTAGAGGTCTTAAGTGGAAACTTGCCACACTCGTACTTCACAGTATGTATTACTTGGACTACACTGATATACTTGCAAGGAGCCCGTCAGTTATTTTCCCTTTCTATGGGCTTCCCGTTAGGTATGGGTAATACTCAAAATAATTATGGTTTGCTTTGGTACATATTGTCAACTACTTAATACCTGAATTAAATTATGATTAGTTAGTGGATTGGGTACGAGTACCCAAATGCTCAGCCCTATATAACTACATAAGCGTCGGGGCAGCAGGCCTACAAACTTTAACCGGTAATTACCACCATATTTTGTAGCAATAACAATAATAATGTAAGAGACATGAATGCTTGCAATTGCAACAACAAATTCAACTATCTCAAAATGACTCTTCTCTGAAATGGCATTCTAAATAATGTGGAAGTGAAAGACAAAAAACTTAATCTGCGTGAATTAGTTCCACAGAAAGATTCACATTTACTACAAGTTTGAGAATGCAAATCTGAAATAGAACCGACCAAAAAAGAATGTGTAAAATGAGGCATTTCTGAAATTTGGCTATGTCTATGAGTTGTTGGTCCTGTGCCTATACCCCAAAGAACAACTGCAAGGACAATCACATTTATCTGCAAGACAAAACATTATGCATGTATTATCATATTCAAAATTATCCATACATAAAATATATATATAGAAAATGTGGGGGAGGTAGTTCTTGTCTTATTGTGCTCAAGCACTATTGTAAATGAGGAGATGGTAAAAGGTTGCAGACTCTATCCTAGTGGAGGCGTCACCCGAGTTAGTTGTTAGCTCTCCCCTTAAACTCATAAATCTCACCCCATATTGTCGGCAAGAAAGCTCGAACCTGAGATCTCAAGGAAAATTCAAAGCGCATGCATCAAGCCCAACATGCCTTGGTCTACAAGAGTGTGTTGAGCACAGAGTGATGTAATACTTTAGTGTGTGGTGAGACTTTGGGTCTACTAAGCTTTAGAGTGAGCGTGAGAAAAATTATTATTTCTCGTACATAGTACAATGCAATTTTCTATAGAAAAAAGGTTCAATTTAGTACATGAACTATCATTCGAGTCAATATGATTCAATGTATGTTGAAAATGTTTGAATTACTCAAGACATTATATTATAGGAAGAAGTTGTTTTGACTAAAATTTTGGAGATTCGGGTTGTCGGAATATGCAACACATGAAGAATGTAAGTACGCAGGTACAATAACAATATTCATCTAAATCAATATAATTGTAGCCACAAATATGCAGTAAAATAGTGATATTACCTGTGGGATCAAAATGAAGAGCAAAATGAAGCGAGTGAGAAGCAAGTGGGAGAGCACAAAACTCCTGAACTTTTGATGCTTCTCATCAATGTACTCTGTAAATTCCTGTTATTACATAATCATTTGTTTGTATCATACTATCATATATGTATGTATGTATAATTAGCTGTAAAAACAAAGCATGCATGCATATATACCATACCGCAGACCAATCGATCTTGTAGAAAACTGTGACAATTGCAGCAACTTCCAGGATCAGAATGGAGAAGATAGAGGCAATGTACTATAACCACCTTGTTAAGGCCTATATTTCATCTTCTTTCCATATGCACATGTACCGTACGTGTCATATATAGCTAATTTCAATGTATATATAGAAAGATGCATGGTAGTAAGGATACAATAGAAAGAGTAGAAGTTGCAACACAATTGGGAATCATTTGACCAGAGAGAGTGGTCAAGCATATAGCAATTCCCATTAGTAAACAAGTGTACATGAACCTGCAAATATATATATGGCACAAGTGAATCAAGGAGCTAGGAGGAGAAGCAAATTAATGTATATAGATGAATGAATAATGATAGATGATACCATGGCCTAGGAGGGTGAGGGTGGTGCACAGGAGGAAGATGAGCAAAACCAGCATTCCACTTGTGGAGAAGCCAAAGAGAGTAAATGATGAGAGCAATTGCAAGCAAAGTAGTGAGCATGTTCACTATCCTCATAGCCTTGTGGAGGCAACACCTTGTGCAGGTTACCATGAATAATACTATGCATGAGCTAGCTAATCAACAACAGAGAAGAAGAGGAAGAAGAAACAAACTGGATTTAGAATTGGGATTGGGATTGGGATTGGAAATGAATGGGTGGGAAGGTGTCTAGTGTAGGAGTAAGTAGCACACATACCAAACATTCAAACCTCTTAATTCTTTTATATATAACTATTATTCAATTCCATAGGCTAGGACCCACCACCTCTACTTTCACTGCTCCTTCCTTCTATTCCACTTTTATTTTATTGCTAAATCTAAGCAAACATAGTTTATCATCCAACGTAGTCTGAACATGCTGATAAATTCATAATTATAATGAGTTGACGATTCAATGAGAGCTGAATTCACGATTCTTAACGGAGAGATACAAGTTTTAATCATTGAGTCATCTCTTAGGAGACAATTTTGTGTAACATTTAACTACAGAATAAAATAACTTGAAAAATAATAATATACATGTATATAAAAACAAAAAGGTGACATTATGATCATAATCCAATAAATGTGGAGAATAGTGAGATTGGCATTGACAATGGCAATGGATAATTGGATACCACATATGTATTAGGATTAAACCTACCGTTCATATGGGCATTAAATTATTGTTGAGTATACATACACACAAAAAGTCACCAACTGTGTCGATAAGGACAATACACGTGTTTTCCTCTTCTTCTTTTATTATACATTAATATTTGTATGTTGTAACCCTCCAAATTGTATAAAAAATCCCACCCACACAAAAATCTTCTTTTTTAAAATTTCCAACCAGTTTTTGTATATATCCAGTATCCTATTGTTTTCATTTTGGGTAAAAAAAATTTTAGCAAATACCATACAGAATGGAAATATAAAAAAGCAAAAAACTAAATTATTAGATGGGAGAGAAACAACAAAAATAATAGTATGTGGTTCAAACTATTTTAATTGCGTAAATGATTGTTGCATGTATGCATGTATATTACATGTAGGCTGACGTGACGCAATTACAACTATACATACCCCTGCATTGAAAGTGGATGAGGTGAATCCCAGACAAATTTTGGAGAGAGAAAGAAGAATTTTGTGGCTGAGAATACATCACGTCAGCCTACATGCGATATACATGCATGTAGGGTACATGAAAAGATCTCCTTCCAACTATATTTTATTAGTTCGCGGAGCTGCAACTGCAGACATAATGGTGAAATTTTGTATGTACCCATAGTAGGCAAAAGTGGCCAAAAGAAAAACTAGTCTTGTAATAATCTAAAGGGGTAATTACTGATGGACCTCATGTGCTTAACATGTTATTCAACTTGCACCCCTGAACTTTAAGTGTGAACTTTGGCATACCCTGTGGTTTCAAAATGTCGCA
>JAYMTF010004430.1:0-13163 GCA_036897485.1 Pelargonium nanum | reverse complement strand
CTGGAGAAGAACACTGTTCTTCTCCGTTAAGTCGGATTTCGGGTGTTTTTGCCAAAAATCAGTGGTTCTACGTGTCAAAAATCGACTTACCGAAAATAAAACGTGGCAGCTCCGTTAAGGAGCTTGTTGAGTTAACAAACAAGCACTTATAGTCACATCACTCATGTCAATACCACAAACACAACTCACACATGTCTTGCACCTATACAATTATTATTGGGTTAAATGATTTTGTTTTCTCCACTCTTTAGTTTCAATTTTAACTTGTTGGGCGTCTATTTTTGCTCTTAAACCTTTATATTGATAATAATGTTAGGGTAAAATATTTGTAGACCCCTTGAACTTGTTTTGATTTGAGAGTTGACCCATATTTAGAGTTTTGCCTTCTTTTCAACTTTGGACTTACCTTTTTTTATTTTTTAGTCCAACCAACCTGCTACGGTAGGTTTCAACCGACACCTCATCAGAAACCGCCACGTCACCACTGCCACATAAGATGGCTTTGCCACATCAGCCGAGAACCTCTTTTATTTACTGTTGTTTAATACTATCAAACCTATTTCAAATAAAATATAAAATAAAAACCATCAAATAGAGATAATCTCTTTGGGGCATCAGATCTATCCACCCCACCCTCTGTTCTACTTGTCCTATCTTTCGTTAGATCAACAAGACAACATATCTGTGACCATATATATCTCCACTGATCGGCTTGAGTGGATGGGCCAGGAGAGGAGGGTTTTTCCAGTGCTTCTGATTTTAGTGATTATGACGTCTTGACCATTTTTGCTTACGTGGTTTTTGGTTATGTGAGATGGTTATGGTTTATTTCTGTTTTTGTTTCTAGTTGCTTTACTTTGCTTGGATTTAGATTTGGTTTATGTTTCGTTACGGTATGTACTGCTTTAATTAACGGAGTTACATTCCCCTTCAAAAAATCATATTATTAGCTAATACATTTAAAAAAAATAATCATTAAATTATTCTATTGTATTAATATATTGTGAGAAATTCCTTAAAAAAATATATTGTGAGAATTTTTTTTTATTTGCAATAAACTCTCTTACTATTATCTAGGAGTTTACGGATTTTAAGCCAAAATTTATTTAGTTTAGGCTAAACTATTAATGATTTGTAATCACCTCATTAAAAATCATAGATTCGGACGGGTCGCTCCCCTCCTACTAATTCACTTGGATGGATATGGATGAAATCTAATGAAGTGTCGTCACCTCATTGATTTAACTTTGTCTAAACCATAAAATATTTAACCTAAATTCATTTCCTTATTAATTCAAAAAATAAGTGTCATTCTTAAAGTCTAAAAATCTCGTTTAAGGGCTCATACCTCTCAGAAAGTTTGTTTTTTTTTTTTCGTTAAAAGTGCCAATATTTTTGTACAACCTATTGTACATTAAAATAGATGTTGCCTCATTGCTTAGGACAATGTCTTTCCTTACAATATTTCATTTTCTGAGGGAGCATATGAATGATGAAAAAGCAATCCTTGTCAGGAAAATAAATTATATGTACTCCTACCAAAAAATTGTACTACTACCATATATTATAAACAAATATTTTATTGTTTTAAAAAATGTGGTGTAATATTTGAAGATTATCTCGAAATTGGGGACCAATAAAATAAAAGATGTGACCACTTGCAATACAAATAAACCTCTCTTCCAATGACTTGTCTCCTCTCCTCTACCTTTGTCATTATCTTTACCTCCTCGATATCTCCATCCTCCAATCACCACCGTCCATCCTCCTCGATCCCAACAAATCTCCCCATCCAACGGTCACTCCCACTACACTCCACCATCTCCAACACCTCTCCTACCTTTTTCCTTTTCTTTACTTCTTGTCTCTCTCTCTCTCCTCCCCTGTTTTACTTCTATTTTTAAAAGCATCTCTCTCTCTTTCTCTCTCCTCACTCTTGACATTTTATTTTTAATTAATAATAAAATATTCTCACTTTCTCATCTTCACTCCATTTTGATTTTTGACCCTCAACTCCAACCTCTATATAATCTTCTCCTCCCTTCCCTCTCTCTCCTCATCCCATCCTAAACACTCTGTTTTCTGTGTCCTCTGTTTTCTGCATCCTCTGTTTGTCTGTATCCTCTGTTTTTTGTTTTCTCTTCAATGGCGTCGGTTGAAATTGAAAACGCTACTCCATTAAAACGCAATCGGGAAGAAACCCAAGTTCCGGAACTCGAAGAAAACAAGAAACACAAGTCCTACAACCATATTCTCTCCATTCTCGACGAGGAGGAGGAGGAGCCGACCCAGGACATCTCCTCCCTCTTCACCACTCTCCAGCAAGAGCTCTCCTCCTCCGACTCCGAATCCGCCGGATTTGACCTTCTCGCTTCATTACCGACACACCCAGAAGCGAACCCAGAAGCGGTTCCTTCTAATTTAGAAGATTCCTCAGCCTCCTCGTCGGCGTCCTCTGTTTCTAACGAAGAGGAGGACGATAAGGAGAGGGTCATGAGGCACTTGCTGGAGGCCTCCGACGACGAGCTCGGGATTCCGAACTCCGATGTCGTCAGATTTGACGACGGCGAGGAAGTGGTGGGGGATTTCGGCGGCGGCGGGGACGGGTTTTTGCTCGGCGATGGGTTGTGGGAGTTCGAGGACGAGGCTGCGAATTATTATACTCTGTTGCAGTCCGAGCTGTTCATGTAGCCGTTGCTGGTTAGGGGTAGAAATGAAAGGAAATGAGAATATTAGGGGTTTAAAGTGTAGAAAGAAGAAGAGAGGGTGAAAGTTTGGAAGAACACATGAAAACGGGTTTTGGTGGTTTTCATTTTTATTTTGGCCTCTCATCTTTTGTAAAATATTAGAACTGCCCCTGTTTCTCTTAGAAATAGAATTGAATCTCAAAAGAAGTAGAACAAGAACTCAAATAGACTAAATTCATCATATTCGTTGCAATTCTTTTTTATTTGCTTTTGCTAATTCTGGTCTTCATTGTTTCTTAAATTTAAAGATGTCACTAGGCTTGAAGACATTGTTTACCGTTGCATTGAGCATGAGATGACAATGTTGACCTTGTTGGAACTCAATATTAACCCGTACAACTTTTGATATTCTATTTGTAAAATGAAATGTTTTGAGTACTACTACCATTTTTAAAAAATGTCTTTTAGAAATTTTCACAAATATTTAAGAAAACAATATTAATGGTCTTTCCTGCACCTCAGATGAAACATCAAACTTATCTTACACTTCGAATGAGTATTAGTCGGAGTGTGGTAAAACGGCTTCAACCGTGAGTATGCGAGATCGCTAGAGAATATCATGATTTAGAAAGAAAAAAAGTAAAATCAATTGCTTTTAAATCATATATATAAAATACTTAATTCAAAATTATGTTACAAAATGACTAAGAAGTAAATGATTATAAAAAAATATTCACTATAATTCATAAAATAAAGATATTATTGGAATATGATTAATTCTCTCTCAACTTTTCATGTCAAAAGTTAAAATTTTAGCTTCTTGAAACTTCGTTATCATTGCATAAGTATTCAATAGCTAGGTGAAATGAAATAATATTTCTAACTTTTTCTTTTGTCATTTGCTTATTTGACAATTTTTTGATGTGCAATTGCTTTTGAAGGTCAAGAAGTGTTACCAAAAAGACATTATTCAACTTAAATGATAAATTTTTTTTATCTTATATATGAAAGTCAATATTAGTAGTAATACTAGTTAAGAATTATAAAGAGCATTATAGGAATGTTACGTGTAAATGTTTGTTAATAGGAGAAAACAACATTTATTTTTGATTTAAATGATTCCATACCCAATATTCTTGCATTAATTTTAGAGTTGACCTTCATTTGAGGTTTTCATTAGTTTTAGTGGTTGTTTGATAATACTTCTACTTCTTTTTAAAAGCACTTATAGAAGTAGTCATTGTTAGTTAACAAAAATAATTTTTTTATATATTAATCATACGAATATTTAATAGATATCAATTACAAAATTAAGTAGAAGAACAATTCTCTCTCAACTTATTACGATATAAGTTAAAAAAATTTAGCTTCTATCTTCTTTTTCATCTAGCAAAGTGGAGAAAGAAAATTAAAATTTGTGATGATTTGTCATGCTTTGAATGAGTGTGCAAGTACTTTTGCAAATCAAAAGTGTTACCAAACAAAGCCTTATCCCATGAGTTTTTCATTTTTTTAAAAGTTAATTCAACTGACATGTTATAACATGCTATTTACCTCACGTTTAGCAATCATGTTGCATCAACTTTTCACGTCGGCGATATGTCCACGTCGGCCTCTTGGTCCAAAATATATATTTTGGCTAATAATTATTTGTTGAGGTAAATAATATTGTAGTACACAACTACACATACATTTGAATTATAATGAGAAAAAGAAAAAGAATTGAAAAGACCGAACAATGGTGGTACAAAACAAGGAAGATGATGAAATTATGGTGCAAGTAGGCGCAGGCAGGAGCCAGAAACGTCTCCGAGCGGTGGACCCTACAGCTCGTGATGGCCGACGAGGCAATGCGTTGTCCGCCATGTCCACACTTGCCATTTATTATCATCATAAACAAATAATATTCATTTGTGAATTCACAGAAAGGGACATGTGTGTTCTAAATCATGCCACACATGTCCTTTAACATTTTATTCACTGGGTCCCACCAAAACAAACAATAAAAAGATTCAATTCAACTAATTGCCTATTGGGGAATCAATGATATACCCACCACCATGAGCATCATGATTGGTTTCAAAGCTAGTTATTTGTAAGCATCTGAAATTCGATTGAATCAATAATTGTTGCATGTACCTACATGCATGTAAGCTGACGTGCCGTAATCACAATCACACATGCCTCATGTCTTAAAAGGAAATGAGGTAAAATCCGTACAAATTTTAGAGAGTGAAAGATGTGGCTGAGAATGCGCTACGTTAGCCAACATGCAACATACGTGGTACATGCAAGAAGCCTCTTCCTTTGGAGTATTTACACTAAAAATTTAAATCTTTTATAATTTGAAATTCTTGTTATTGTATTTCTTTTTAATATAAATATGATATGAAATTTGAATTGTTTAGTAATTTTGAATTCTTTATTAATATATAGTTATATTATAATGAGGTTGTAATTGTACTATTGTAATCAGTATTGTATTGTATTGAAAATGAGGTTGGGTTGGTCCCTTTCTGTGTCTCCTCTCCTTTTGAATAGTCTCGCTCAGCCAAGATTTTAGTAATCTACTCTCGCATCATGGCATGATTTCCTGATTGAAGCTTTATTTGGTTTCTTTTGATATTTTCAATTAATAAAATATAGTTTTTATAATTATTTTCTAAAGCACATTCGATATTAAAGAGAAATCTGTACATATTAATAGAATACAACCAAGCGACATGTGATGTTTGATGACTATTATATTATTGAACAAGTGAGTCATGTGTCGAATTACAATTTTGAGATCTCGAAATTCGTCTCCAAAGGATTATATGAGAGGCCAACTTAAATTACTCTTTTTTTAGGAAGGAACACTTCTATGAAGTTGTTGTCTAAATGTTAAGAGTAATTACACCTACTCAAAAATTTCATCCATTTTGGTTTGAGTTTAGTGAATTATGTCAATATTTTGGTTTCAATTCACAACATAGAGTACGGAATGAACAAATGAAAATAACATAACACAAGCGAGGAAAAAAAATAAACCTAAACATGAATTGGTAACGATATAGGGTGGGGCACTTGAGTTAAAAAGAGAGAGCTACCTCTTGTTGTGTACCTCAATTGATAAAAAAAAGTTAAAAAAACACGATAACTAAATGGACCGTGTTGACACGACATGAGTAACACGTTTGAGTGAATAAGTCGGGGTTGGCACGTTTAGCACAACACAACACGACCCAACACGAATAAATTCACAAATAGAAACAATAAAAAAAGAGGCTAGATCGATCCAAAACTAAAATGGCAATTTGATATTATGATCTAACAAAAAGTTATACTTTAAGTACAATTACTATTGAATCCTTAATCGTGCATGCATGTTCTATGGGCTCAACACGAACGCGACATAATCGGTAATCGACATGCATGATGCATCACCAAATGTCCAATGTCCAAATGTACATTGTTTCACCAGTCATCTTCCTTGTGTCTCAATTGATATGGATGGAACATATATGAGTGACTAGATGCATGCAAAACATCTGCTGATTTTCATTCAATTCATATCTCTTAATCTTATCGTTCTCTGAATCTAACCCAAACCCAATACTTCCGGTAGCTGTCTACCGTTTTTTAATATTTTTGTTAGGCAGTTCCCTTTGTACAGGACGATTGTAGCACATGTTGACACGTGCCACTATTATGGATAACAATTCATCTTTTCAAATCATGCACACATGACAATCACAAATTATTGATGCTAAATAATAAACATCCCAATGGATAGACATGGCGCCATAAGTTAATTAACAGCTAAGTTTCCTTTTTTTTATAACTGAATAATTGTCGCGCAGGGACGGATCTAGAACTTGTGGGGGCAAAATAATTTATTATATACAGTAATAATTAATACACTTCTCAAGTAAAATATCTTATGAATTTCAATTTCGTTATTTATGTTTTTTATAATACATACTTTAACTAATTGGACACATACCACAAAAATATCATAGCTTAGTTGGTAATTTAAACCATCATGAGAGGTCTAAGGTTTGAATCTAGAGGCAATACTTCATTTTTTGAACATTTCAGTGGGGACAAAAATATAAATTTATTGGAGCAAATATAGAAAATTATAAAATTTAGTGGTGTTTTTTTTTGAAAAAATTCACTGGGGCACTGTGCATCTGTCTCTGTTAACATCTCTCATTTTTGTTTCATATTTTTTAGTTCAATTTAATTCATGTTGTCTCAAGATTTCAAAAATGATTTTATTGTCTCAAAATGGATTCGAAAATCTTGCTCAATAGGATTTTTTAGTATATTAAATAGCATTTATTTAAAAATATAAATAATATTGAGCTAGAAATAATAATTAATTAAGTAATTAAAAACACCCATATTTTTGTTAGTTGAGCTACACAACAAGAATAATCCTCTCTTTTTAATTCAAAATCTCACTTTACCGGACGTAACGAGAGTTGAACTCACAAAATCTTATACGGAGACGTGCTTGCACACATATATATAGCAAAAAGTATATGATCCAATATTTTTTGGACTAGATTACACCAGCAAAATCAATGGAAAGATGACTTATATCTCTATAAAATTTCACACATACATATACATATGAATTTGTGAGAATGGAGCAACTTATCGGATACATAATTTTAATGATGTGTCATTATGTTATAGTTGTCTTTGTCTAACCCAATTTTGTTGCTCTCTATATTTAGTATATGTAGCAAGAATTTTAAACCAAGAGTTATTTGATTTATTCAAAGTCATCAATAAAGTTGTGACACCTCATTAAAATTTTGGATCTAGCGGGTCACTCCATTCCCACAAAGTATTAAGGTAGGTATGAGTGAAATTTTAATATATATATATATATAAAAATAGAGAAGTCTAAGCCATTAATGAGGTGATGACACTTCATTCAAAATTCGGGATCTAGTGAGTCGCTCCACTCCCACAAATTCACTCACGTGACTATGTTGAAATTTATTGTGTTGTCATCACCGATTTGATTTAACTTAAGCAAAAAATAACTTTGTTAATATTCGATTATGGGCTCTTATTAATTGTTTTTGTTTAATGTTAGACCAAATCAATGAACTTATTGCATTAATATTTTCTATTACTCTTTTTTATTAACCTTCAATAATTGCGGTACAATAGAGAAAAATCAAAGTGTATCTTTATTTTTGGAGAAGAAAAATAGTAAGAGAAAGAAGCAAAGTGCGGCAGGCAATATTTAGATTATAATCTTTGGTTCTCGTTGACTTATAAAATTGACAAACACATGCATTTCATGAAATGCTTCATATTACTTTTCTATTTTTATTTGATAAAAACCATTTTGGTCAAAATTAATAAGGTTGTCCAACAAACAAAACCAGACATTGTTTTTGTTTTATATATAAAAAAAATTGTCAAAGCTTCTCAACTTGTTGTGTATTGGACTACAATAAAGTAGTTTGTGGTCTAAGAAATCAACTTTTGGTTTCCTTTTGAATTGGAGCATGCCTTTCTTCTAGCTACTTCATATTCAAGCCTCCCAAGAATAACAAATCTCATCTAGAAATGTGATGGTCAAATTGTCTACCATTTGTACTTATCTAAAGAGAAAATCAAGCACATAAAATCAATGATATGTTTTTGACCTAAAATAATAATTCACTTTTGAATAAAAAATAAAATTGATGGTGAATGTGGGTGCCCATATATAAGAAAATAAGGCGACATGGTGTATCATTGGCTTCCCGCTTTTTGAACTTTTGTTTACATAGTGCGTTTTATGGTTTACTCTAGGTCGAGCGAGTATTGGGGCTAGTTTTGGTGACCTGACTTATGAGATTTTGATATTTGTTCCTGAAGGTTTGGGGTAATGTCATGCCGAAGAAGATATGTGGGGTGGCGGCAATATCAGTGTACGTTGTGTTTCCTTGAATGTGAATGAGATACGAATTTTTTAAAGTTCCTCCATTAATCACTTAAGGTTGTATGTCAAAACTCTTAATTGATGAGACAACTATATTCTTACAAAAGAGAGGCATTCTAGGTTATTGTGCTCAACAACAGAAGTATCGTTAGTGCTTCAATGTGGATTCATCAACAAGTAATGCTTTTTTTAACAATATATTTTTAATTGTTTTCACACACGATACAAAATGCACAAAAATTCGCTAGGATATGACCTCAAATTGGAGATCCAATGGGGGTACTTCTACAAATGATCACATAGCTAGGATATGTTTCTCACGGGTCACTCATACCTTGAATGAAGATTCATGGAAGTACCTATACGAGATAAAAAGAGACAAAAACCCATAAATCATATGGCTTTTGTCCGCTAACTAGAGGTGCAATTCTTTATCTTATTCGAGGTCAGTCGTGTGAGGAATGATCTTACCATATTAATCTCTATATTACTAAATTTGGGGTATCACATTTGTAATTTAATTTACTTGTTCTTTTTAAAAAAAAAAACTCCTGAGAACTGAAAAAGAAAAAATCTATTTAAAATAAAACATAATATAAGATGAAAATTTGAATTGTGTCAAATATTCATTTATTATTTAGAGAGATGGTTTCAACTACGTAGAATCAAATAAAAATTATACACGTAAATGTTGGATAGCGTCATAGCGAAATGGAGATAAGAAAAGTATGACATAAATAAACATGGGTAAGAAGGAATCGGCCAATAAATGGTCCAAATAGATAAAAACTTGAATGAAGATGAAAAGGAAGTGGTTGGTTGAGGCTCTATATACATTTCACGTTCAGATTGATTCCAAAACCACACAACCAAAGAGAATATAACCCACACACAACTACACAGCTACGTGTACGACACAACATAATGCAATTTCACAATGTAACATTAAATTGCTACATGTTTTTTGCAATCCACACCCTGGCTCGATAGCTATGTCTATGTTTCTGTTTTTCTACAACACTTCCATTTTGTAACACTAATTTCATTGATGGAGACCCATCATTTACCTCTTTTATTTGTTAAGTCTGACGTACCGAAACACAAATGCGTCGAAGATTCTTCTTTTCGAAATCGAGCAACAACTTTTATAAAAACACTTGAAGATTTGATTCGCGATAGAGAATAGGGAGCTTCTCAATGTTGGAAACTATTTTTGGGAGATGTTGGAATCAGATTACACCTTTTTTTTTAACATAGCAATGTCACATTTGGAATCAATTTTATTTTTTTATATCTTTAGGAATAAAATCCTATGGTGGTTGGCTTTGTAATCTGATTTTACTAACTCCCATGTGGGATTTGACAGTTGAAGATTCTCCTCCTCAAAGATTCAACACTTTCCCAAAGCATAACAAAGAACCATACAAATGAAATATCTTCAAATTCTATGTCAACACCATTATACCACAGATGTATAAGACTGGTTATATCAATCATTTACTGATACCATTTACAATTTCACTGACAAAAACATTTTGCAGAAACAAATGTATAGAAACTCAGCATGATCTCATTCAAGCATAACTTAGTAATCATTTGAAGTCTAGTTTGTAATATGTTCTCTACTAAATAATATAAATATTAAAGATTTGTTGGCAAAACTTCCTGTGATTCAAATACCTCTCTAGGGAAACCAAAAACTGCAAAATTGTAAAGATATCAAGGATCAGCTTGGTCTGTCAATAGAACCCCTCATTCTTCATCCTCCTCATCTCCGTCCCCACCAGCTGCCTTCTTAGCTGCTGCTTTCTGGTTCCTTCTCTTCACTCTACCAGGACGTCCACCTCCGAATGGACTTGTTAGTGAGAAGTCTATGTGCTTCTGTGAGTCCATCCTCACCATGAACGAGGGAATATTGACAACCTGCCTCCCAACCCTAATATGCAAAAGAATCAAACATGACAATTAATACAGACCGAGAATACTGAATCAAATGGTTACCTACAGCACATAAAGAAGCTTATCAAAATGTTTCCAGAACATCTTACATTTTCTTCTATTCTTTGACACAGAGAATGGAGTTAAAGAATATGTTAAAAAAAGTGAAACCAACAGATACAAAATAATATGCTTCTGACATACAATTCGCTGTAAAAGTACATTGTTGATCACTATCATTTATATGAAGGAGTGTTAAAGTTGAAGTCTTGAATAATTAGACCGGGTGCTTCAAAATGGTAATTTTCAATTTAAAGTCCATTTTCCTAAACAATTCATATTTCAAATGTAATCAACACCAACAACTAACTAAATACATCCGCTCAATAGTTGAACAAACCCTCAGCCAAAGTAAACAACACAAAAACAATCATTCGCTCAAAAACTGAAATTGTATGGGAACTATGTACCCTTTACTGAATTTTCATACAGCTTGATAAATAGCTGACAAGTTTTATCGCATCACGATAGTTCATGCAATACCAGGCAAACCTCTTGCATGCATAATCACAACTAAATGTTAATGTTCAATGCTTTCTTAATGCTCCACCTTCAAATAATATTTAAACTTCTACTCCATATTACATTTTATGGTAACAAGCTGTCATCACCAAACACCTCCACAATGACAGACTCCATTGCTTCTCCAACATCATAACATCTACATAGCATTCATGAACTCAAGATGGCAAATAAACTCATACTGTCAATGCATGAGGAATCAAATACATTCAGACGAGCACATTGCTAACTAGACGCCATAAGGTAAGGATATATTAAATATGTCAAATTCTTGCTCAATAAACCAGAGAAAATAAAGAGACGAATTTCTATTTAGCATTTCACATTGAGAAACAAGACTAGTATATGTCAAAACAACATGATTACAGGTTACCTGATGTGTCTCTGCCTGATTAGCACTCTAGCATGGTGAATCGACTTAGCCATGCCGGACTTGAACACAAGTGTCTGGAGACGACGCTCAAGAAAGTTCTCCACAGTAAGGGCCAACACATAATCGAGCTTGTTCTGGCTCTCATCCAGGAGCCCATACCTATTCATTCTCCTCAAAAGCGCTTCACCCTCAAAAATACGACGTGGGTTCTTCTCATCAAGGGTAAGAAGCATTCTTGCATTATTACGGATGCGGCTCAAAGCATACTGCACCCTCCAAAGCTCCCTCTTACAACGGAGTCCATACTCTCCAACAAGCTTAAGCTCAGCATCAAGACGCTCCTTCTCATAAGGGCGCCGTGGCTTCTTAAAGGTCTTACCGTCTACACAACATAAAAAATTGTACATAAATATAACTGTTCACTGAATCAAAAGCCTAGCATACAGAAGACACAAACTATCCAGATCAATCAAGTCCATTAACTATCATACACAGCACATACTCAGTGTTAGATTTTTCACATTTCTTCATTCTTTGGAAGCTGAAAATGAGGAACTCATCATGCCAAAATTTCAAACTACATTCCCTAAAGCCCCACTACGAAAACTCTACACTTTTATTTGTTCCTACGTTTGTTTGCTACAATTTGAAACTACGTTTGTTTGCTACGAGCTAGCTAGAACTAACCAAAGTTTTATGGTTTAATTGAAGAACATGTAATAGACACACTGAGAACATACTTCCAGAAAATCCAGAAACACAGAATATATATAAAGGATCTGGATACGTGAGGAAACAGGAAAACTTACAGTTCCGGTAAAAGGGGACGTGCACCATGTTGCGTCACCGGCGGCGTGTTCCTCAGGCGGCGATCCGGTAGTGGCCTTGGAAATGGAGAAAACGACGACGACAATGGCGATTTGAGGGTCAAAGAAGCAGAGGTGTGTATATAAGTTCGTATTGTGGTCTGTGGAGTACAAAACCCTAGCAATTTGCGAATCGGGCTGGTAACTGTGTTAGGCCCAACTTCCTTGGGCTCTACAGTTACTCCTATAATTGGAACTCCTATCTATAATTCGACCACATTTTTTTGTTACTCATGTTTTTCTCCAAAGAATTCTAACCATCTATGTTTATTATTTTCGGGATCATAAGTATGAAAATTGATTAAATGAAAAGTGCAACTTCAAAATCAGCTTTCACATGATTTGTATTTTGATTTGTTTGCTTTATAATTGCTGTCTAGAATTCGGATTGAAAGTCTTCATTCAATGTATGTACGAATGCTTGAAATTGTCATTTTGTTTAAGCGTTTTAGGGGTTGTAATAATTGATTTTATTTTACAAGTTTTCTTGTATTTTAAGTAGTAGGAGTTGATGTTATTGTAATCATTTTATTTGTTTTATAATAATTGTAAGATTTTGAAGACAAATGGACAAGGCAGGAAGAAAAGGTAGAACATTCATGTTCACAAGTAAATCGTAAGTGACACGCACTTTCTTCGGATATGAAGATCTTCGGTAGAAATGAACTCCATGAACATTCATACGCACGCATGATCATGGAACAAAAATAAATATCAAGCATGAAGGCTGTTGAAGTGGTGATATATCACACATCGGATAAATATAAAGTTAAGTGGCTACA
>JAYMTF010004429.1:0-13165 GCA_036897485.1 Pelargonium nanum | reverse complement strand
ATCGCCTCAAATGCGCCTCGCGCCTTTTAAAACACTGGTCTCCACAGGAGGCCTTCAAGACACCAAAGAGAGCCCATACTTGAAAAGCCTCCTTACATCCAAGGCTCCCAAGGAGAGCTCCCCACACCTCCAAGACTCCCCACCTTACGGGGTCATCTCCAAGGCTCCCCTCATTGGGTCACCTCCAAGCTTCCCCGCCTCCCCGGGTCACCTCCAAGGTCCTTGTCTCGCCGACTCACCTCCAAGGCTTCTCGCCTCATTGGGTCACCACTTCGTCCCTTGATGCTAGGAATACAGAAGCTGCCAAGCCTGTTGCTCGCGGGCGGTTAGAATCCAACACCCAAGTGAGTCTCGAAGCAGACCCCACTTCGTCAACAACCAACCACATGACGACGTGTGGTAAGGTTTGTTTGTAATTATGAATACCCCTCCTTGGTAAGATGAGTGGATCTCATAACTTACATTGAAGCTTTCTCTTTCTAGAATTCTCTCTAACCTCCTCCCTAGCAAGGTGTGTTTCACATTCCTTAAATTAGAATTTTATTCTTTGGGTCGATGCGGATTCCATGGCACAAACCTGTATCTCCTGCTAACAATTTGCTACCTTTGTGTAGGCTCTACGAACCCAAGAACAAGGACCCTAGCCTCTAGCTCCCGCTCCATCCTTTAGGACCTCAACCTCCTTCGTTGTCTCCAGAATTCTAGACTTGGAGCATTTTCAAGTTAACTATCTTTACACGTGGATAAGAAAATGACAAATCCTATTGTGCTCCTTTGACTCTAGTTAAAGAGGCACATCAAGTTTTTTTTCTTATAGTTTTAATTAACATCTTCATCAAATGTAACAAATTATGTAATGAAAATTTACAAATCTATTAGTTTAGTTCGTTAGAACAAAAATGTTTTCCTCAATTTCCTGTCCTTTCTGTAGGCGGAAATGAAAAGCAAATAAATTGATTTTTTTTGGAATAATTATGGGAAAAAATGAATAAATTTGATTACGTCTAATCTGTAAGGATGTTAAATGGTTCTTGACTGCCCTAATATGCTTGCTTTATATCCTTAGACTTTGAATTCTAACGACTTATACTGTGTTGTATTGTTCCTTTATACCTTCATTATATGCACGGATGTAATGATGATCCTTAGCATATCCAGAGAACATTTTTAAACATGTTAGAGCTTTATGTCAATGCGTACTGCTGTTATAGTTGTCATTATAAGTTGGAGAATTGGAATCTTCTTTTCACCTTAATACCTCGTAAGTTTGTGATTTTGCCAATATGACACATATAACAATGAACTATGGGTTATATTAATTTTACTTAGTTGAATATTATAAAATTGTTTTGAACTTTATCACTACGTGTTGGTTGTGTAAAGTACCATATCATCATTGTAGAAGACTGCGGTCTAATTATTGAAAAAGAAAGCATGTACATGTATTTTTTGATTACCTCAAAGGAGATCTATAGAATTTACTCGTGTTGAATTGGTTAGTTAAAGTGCTAATCCTCTTGAAGCTTTAGTTGCTTCCTATTTGATTCCTTATAATCCTTCTTTGCTTATATACAAGAGGGCTGTGCTTACCTTTCATGAATATGCTAGGAAATTGCTATGAATAAATGTGATAGGGTATAGTAGCATAAACGGAAGCCACAAGAGTCAGTTCAAACTTAAGATTTAAAAAATTGAAAAATGCAATGTCCTAAGTTTTGTCAGCCTAGAAAATATAGTGATTCAGATGGTCCATTTGGCAAGCATTTAGGATAGAAAGAAAGAAGATATATACATGGATAAATGAGACGTGCATAAATTTCATACATGAATTTTTACTAAATGTACAAATAGACCCACTTTGTCAAACTTTGTACAAATAGATACATGAACTATTAATTTTGTACAAATAGGTTTGAAACAAATTTTTTTTTTTAATTTGAATTTGGTCCAAGTCGGCCTGATCCAGTTTGGCCTAGAACCAAACATAATTGTCGGTAGACGTTGGTAAAAGATAGTCAACACCGATCAACGGTTAGTCAAAACTTGTGTTAGTAAAATTGATGTATCACTCTCTATGTCAGTTAAAAATTGTGTCCTATAATGTCACGTAAGCATACATTAACAACAACAACAACAACAACAACAACAAATTAACACCGTTAGTGTTGAAGATGTATTTGTACAAAATTAATAGTTCAAGTATCTATTTGTACAAAGTTTGACAAAATGGGTCTATTTGTACATTTAGTAAAAGTTGGTGTATGAAATTCATACCGACTAGGAAATTGCTATGAATAAATTTGCCGTACAATGACTTAAATGTTGTTCATTTACTCACACTGTAGACAACATTTTTGAGATGATAATTGCAATACCCATATCCCTCTAATCCTTATCCTGTGTGTTTGAACCCGAGACCCTGCCCTTATAGCGGTAAAGTGATAGTGTTGTCATGATCACTAGGCCCTGCAGCTTGTACCCATATTCGTTATTCTTGGCTACTATGTCAAGATCTTGTGAAAATCTATTTTTTGGAGAGGTTGTGAAGGAAGTGTTGTGATGTTTTGGCTAATTTTATTGGCAAATCTCATATAAATATGTAATAGTGTATCTCCTTCACTCATACAAAATGCATCTCTCTATTTTGCTTATGTATTAGCTTTTCTTTGTGAGGTGCATGTAATCTGTTTGCATTTGCATTAGTTCTCGTGTCTGTGGTGCATTTAATCTCCATTATATTAGCATTTCTGTGTTATAGTGACCTTTTGTGTGCGCGCTCTCGCATGCGTGTACGCATATATTATGTGTATTTTTGTGTTATGTGAGAGAGATTATGCTTTTGTATAGAAGCTACTTGTGCTTTCAGACCCTCGAAATAACTTTTATATTTTTAGCTTTAGAAATGAAATAGCACAAATGGGAAATAGTATATATGAAACAATAACCTAATCAGATTGTGTATGTCTCTTATCACTCAGATTTCTATATTTCTTTCCTGCTTCCAGTCTATCTTCAATAATTCATATACCAACTATTATGCCTTTTGGGTGAATAAGTGGCTCGCCTTGTTCTGTTTAATTTTCTTACACTCTTCAGAACATTTTCAAATTTACTCAGGCAAGTCGTTCTCCAGTTTTCAAAGCCATGCTCGAAAATGAGACAGAAGAAAGCAGAAGTGGCACCATCAAGATTAGTGATGCGTCGTATGATGCTCTTCGCTCCTTTGTCAACTATTTGTACACTGCTGAAGCATTGCTTGATGAGCAAATGGCCCGTGACCTGTTAGTATTGGCTGAAAAATACCAGGTGAAGCATCTCAAAGCATATTGCGAGAAGTTCCTGGTATCAAAATTGAACTGGGACAATTCAGTCACGAGCTATGTCTTCGCACACCAGTACGATGCCAAACATTTGCTTGATTCAGCGTTGTCTTTGATCCTCGACAACATGGACAAGCTTACGAAACGAGACGAGTATGTCGAACTTGTTGAGAAGGATGCGAGGCTGGTGGTGGAAATTTATGAAGCTTATCTTTCAAAACAGGTAAACACTGGTTCTGATAAAAATCCATGAGATCATAAAATAGAAAGAACTTTCTTGGCATCCTCATTTCAAGCAAGAATTTTTGCAGTCTTGGGATTTGCTAGTAAATGTATATGAACATGTTCATCAAAAAAACATGTGCATATTGTTTTTTTTGTCATTGGTTTGAGAAGTAGTTTTGTAATTTTTTATGCTTGTAGTTCTTCTCCTAATTGGAGTTAGGCCTGAGCTTTTTATTTTTATTTTTTTTGGGAAAAACTATGTATTGGTATGTATTTTGATGATTCAAGTTCAACATTTGTTTTATCTTTTTCTCATTTCACATCTGGGTGAAAATAAACATGGATATAAAGAAAAAAGTGGATATGGCTATAATTCTTAGGGTTCAAGAAATGAAAACCTACTAGCTCATGGTATTAGGGTACATTGACTTTGGAATAAAATGTAAGAGTCAATTCTTGTTTGTTTATTCATTATTTATCTACTTAGTTTGCATGGACCCTATTCATATGCAGTTCTTAAGGAGGACACTAACTTGAAAATTTTGTGCACGAAATTTTGTCCAAAGCATGAATAAAGCAACCAAACATCACTATATCACAATCATATTATTCGTATTTCAAGGAATAATATGTTGGTTGTGCCCAAGGCCATTGTGCGCGCCCAATGTCAATGGTCGCCTCCGAAGGCGCCAGCTACATTCAACGTCACCCGGCGGCGCTAGAAGCCATTGCGAGCTCCTTAAGTCGTGGGATGTGCCCGAGTTCGTCACACGCATGCCCAAGTTATTGGACGCACCTGAAGACATCAACGACGTCCAAAAGCTCTCGACGTCGCCTAGGGTCGGTGCCCGGGCACCTTCAACAAGTGTCGGGCCCAAGATATTCAAGCCAAACACAAAAGGCTCGAAAGCCTCTCCTTGACCAAAGAAACTTGGCTAAGTCCTTAAGCAAGGCTTCGGCCTGCCCAAAAGACAAGTCCAAAACAAGCCTAAAGCTTGAGACCCCAGCGCCAAACATAACGACGGTCCAGCGACGTTGCCTGTCCACTGAACGAGGTTCTGACCATTTTGAGCTACCACCGTCGCGACGGTGGGCTTGCGCCGCGACGTCGGAACATATGGTCGAGTTCGCTTCCCTCGTCCCAAGTATGGGATCTCCGTGACTCGGGTTCGGCCTCCTAGACGTCCATCTATTGTCCACCCTAACATGTTCAAAGCCTGTTTGAGGGCCCAAAGAGAATCACAACAAATACATGGGGTTCAGTTCATCCCCCTGGGCTCCGACGAGAGTCCCACAACGTTCTGAACGTCAAACACACTTCGACCGACGTTTTTGAAACCATGGGATGCTGTCCCGCGCAATAGAGGCTTCTAAGGGCTTCAACAAATGCTCTTGATCGCGAGGGACGTACGAAGACCACAAAACCCATTCGGGGCGCACTAGCAACGCGCCCGGTGAGTGAGGAGTCCAAATCACTAAGAGAACACTTCCAAGCATCCCTGCATCGCCGGGTGATATTCAAGTTTCCCTGCATCGCCGGGTGATATTCAAGCTTCCCCACCTCACCGGGTGATATTCAAGCTTCCCCACCTCGCCAGGAGATATTCAAGCTTTCCCGCCACGTCGGGCAACGCTCAAGCTCCCAACCAAACCATCCGAGCCGTTTGAGCCATCCATCCATCCGGCCATCTAGGCCGTCCAGGCCATTCGACCATCCCAATGTCATACAACGACGCTCCAATGCCATCACGCGCGCCAAACGCTGATGGTCGCGACCGCGCCCGACAACTTCGTCAATGACCATCGCACATGCCAAACGTTGATGGACACGTTCCGGACAATGATAAGGCCCAAGTTCATCCAATGCACTCAACGTCAAACTTTGCATCTTCGGGGCATCGGGTTGTCCGAGCCATCCGGACGACATCCAGACCTAAGGATCATGTGGAGATGCCCGAGAACATTGTGCACTCCCAATGTCAACATTTCCATTCTTGGTCGGCCTACCGCCCAACCGTTCAACTGGACGGCACCCATTGGTCGCGCGTCCAAAGACATTTGAATCAAAGCCAAAGCGCACCAAGTCTTTCGAACGTTGAGAAGGGTAAGTAAAGTGCCCAAAGGGATCTGTCCCGCAGAACCCGACCCCAAGCGACAAAGAACGAAGACAAGAAAGACAAGATCCGTGAAACACCCGAGAGCCCACGCCCGGACAAAGAAATTGACACATGCTTCAAGCAGTTACTCTAACGCGATACTGATAAATCAGTATCGCTTGGAGTAGGGGAAATTGATGCAACCCGAAAAATCATAAATCACAACGACAAATGACATAGCGACATGTGGCGACCAAATGCCACCCAAGCAACTAAACCCGAAACCAAAGGTCCACACTCACTCAAGATTTGGAATGCCCCAATACGAGTAGTCTACTCGCCCCGAAGTCCCTGAACATTCCCAAAATGAATTGGCACAAAAGGAAGCTCCTGATGGACACCAAAGATGAAAATGGAGGATGTCGGGACCGATGTTGCGTCATCAAGTACCCATATCGCGGCATGGGTAGGATACCCGAAAGCTCTAGCCTTGGGCATCGGACCGATCCTGCGGCACCAAGACCCCTGTGCCGCGACATGAAGAGGATGCATGTACACCTTCTCCCCAAACGCCACATTCTCCACCCGGATGGCCCAAACAAAACCGAAGTGTTCCAAAATCATTCTAAGTGCCTCCTTTGCACTCAAGACCTCCCAAGAGCGTCTCAGATGGCTCGAGCATCCCAAGCGTCTCCCGAATGACTCGGGCATCCTAAGAGCCTCCCTGACGGTCCAGGCGTCCCAAGAGCCACCTAAACGGCCCACGCGCCCCAAGAATGTCCCGAATAATATGAATGCCCCAAGAACATGATAACCACTCCAAACGTCTCCCGGTTCTCCACTTTGGCCCCCAAAAGGCGAACCGAAGGCTCTTTCGCATAGCGCACCGCATGCGATGCCAGTAGGCATCGCCACGATGCCGCCACATCAAGCTCCCCATGTTGCGCAATAGCTATGATGCCCGACTCGGTTGCCCATGGGCATCGCACCCATGCCGCGGCACAAAGCCTCCCATGTCGCAGCATCGGGTCTTTCCAGCCCCAAGATCAAGTTATGTGCTCCCAGATTTGATATGTCGACCCTCTTCAATTTCGTTCTTCACTCAATGACTCAACATATTCCACTAAGGCCCCCGCAAGATTTATGCCTAGTCGGATCACCCTTGGGACGCCTTAACAAGCTACATCATCATTAGCGCTCCCAAGACCTCAGGACGCTACCCTTGTGGTAGAGGCTCCTAAAGGCTTTGGCAAGCCACCCTGGCATGCGAGAGACGTACGAGAAACCCACAACACACCCGACGCGCACGAGCAACGCGCCCGGGGGGCAAGAAGCCTAAGTCACAAATGGGCCCTACACCTTCAACAACCAATCACGCGGTGACACGTGGCACTAGTTGGTGCAAGGTATAAATACCCCTCTCTTGGTAAGAGAAAGGGATTATTCATTCATGCATTAATTACTCTCTCTCTGTTTCTCTCTCTCTACTTCCTCTCTCTAAAAGCTCTCTCTAGAGCCTTCGTGTATTCCGGCCGAGAATTCATTCTCACGCCTGAGGCGTCATCTTTGAAACACCCCGGGTGCTCCGATCTTTGGTGTGTTGCCTTGCGCAATCACATGTTCGATTACCTTGAATTAGACATTTCGAACAATTTGGACACTTGGACAATTGGACTTAGAATACTTGACACTTAGGAAATTCCTTTGCTAAGTGAACAAGACGACAAACGACTCCTAATGTGTCCGATTTGACCCGAATCAAACAAGTGCATTACATTTTAAACATTTGTACGTTTTAATTTTTTTATTTTACCCTAACTTGTTTGCTACTTTATATTTTTCTACTGTGTTAATTGTTTATCTCGTATTTCTATATATTGCTTGGTGTTTGTTATATTACATGCTTTCTGCGTGATATATATTCTTGGTTGCTTATTTATATTTCTATTTTCTATTCATTAATTTGTATTAATTATTTGTAATTATTAATTAACAACATAAAAATCCATAACATAAATTTCAAGTAATAATGTTTCAAGAACCCCAATTTTTCAAACAATTGAAACCACTGCACCCTCAAGGAGAAGACTCTTAACTCCTTTTCTTTTTGCACAACTGTTGTGTTTTGTTTTAGGTTATTCAAACCTTTTCATCTTCATAGCTTCAATTTGCCATGTTTTGATCTTCAAATTCTCCATCATTAATGTCAATTAATTGTCTTATTAATTTATTGTAACACATATACATCAATGAAATGCTCGTCAAGATCTCGCAGAAAAAGAAGATAATATCTCTCTTTTTGTCTTCGTCTTTATACAAACTTTATTATTAAATACAATATCATATAACAAAATGATTGTTTACTTTTAAAAGAATATATAAGCTTGATAAATAAATAAAAAGAATATATATAAATGGTAGAGTGAATGGACCAAGCATAACACAAGATTCATGTGTCAAACGTTAAATCATTCGTTTCATTCTCCATTTGTAGGATCGTACATTGCACTATTAGGAGGGAAAACTAACTTTTAGTGTGTAGATATTTTTTATGATTACTCAATTAACATTGTCGCGGAAGAAGTTTAAAATGTTTTTCCTATGAATGGTACTTTTTGTGAAATTAAAATTAAAATGATTTTTGAATTGATATTCTACGAAGTTGTAGATGACAATTATATTTAAAAAACATGACTCTCTTACATAATATGTTATAATGTCCAAAATCGTATCCTTTCTAGAGTATTTTGTCCCTACGTTCATTAATGCTTTGTATCATCGACAATGACGTCAGGCTTATTCAAATTTCAAGGTTCTATTTCTTTTGCTTGCCATTCTTTTTTGTCGTACGTGTAGAACTTGACCTCAACGTTTAAATCCACAAATAATATTATGTATTTGAACTACCAAACTAGTTCTTTCTCGACTTTATTCAATATGAACTATTAATTATTCATCTAGTTGAATGGATCAAGATAACAAGAGTAAAGTCTTAACTAACATAACATGAAGACAATTGTGAGTTTAAAATGAGTCACACTTTTTTTTCGTTGGCTGCAAGTGTTAAACATTGCTGCAATCCAAAATCTTAAGCTAATAAAGAAGACGATGAAGGTTCATTTTACTCCTTCTACTACCCATGCCGTATCATTTTAGTCCTTGAACTATCAAACGTTTTGTTTCAGTCTAAATTGAATTTAAGTGCTTCACGGTAGTCCAAAACATCTTCAAAACCGTCACAATTAATGTTACGTTTTGAATAAGCTCAAGACCAGCAAAGGAAGAACACCGCCATTTTCCTATAAAAAGAGCATAAGGCCACGACAAGAGGTAGACACACAATTTCCTAGAGAACAATCAAAAGAGAGTTTATTCCAATCATTATACTCCCATTAACTTAGGCGCCAGAAGGGTGTTCAAGAGAGGTGACCTTATTTTGCAGGACTAATCGAGATAAGATAATGAGCACGACACTAATTAAGGAGCAACATTTGACGAACCCAACGTGAAACAGACGACCAGGATGACCAGAGCAGAGAAAAAGACGCAACTCCCGCATTAACTAGTTAAGAACCTGGACCCTAGCAAGGCGACATACCCAACCGTCCTACCTGGCGCCCCTAGAAGAAACATTCAACCGAACAATTTCAACCTGCCTCTGATGCTAGGATAACACTTTTCAGAGGACCCTGACCAAGCAAACCCAAAAGAGACTACCGAAAGACTCGAGACAGTAGGCATCGATACAAAAACCCAAGATGAACGTAACGCGCTTCAACCGTCAACAGATGATGCGAGACGCGACCGAGAAAAGTTACTAGCCATCAACCTTGTAGGGATAGAAAAAACGAAAAGGATCCCCCAATCCAACTGGAGAGACAAAATGGAAAGCATGATGTAAAGGATAGGGAAGGAACTAAAAATCAGGCTCTCAATTTTAGTCGTTTCCTTCGAACAAGAAGACAATTCATCATTCTTCCAAAACATTTATCAAGAAGTCTTCCTTTCAAACTTCAAAATCCTTAAGATACAAAAATATAAGGGAAAGAGAGACCCAGAGCAACACTTGGACGATTTTATTTTTCATATGAACCTTTGGTACCAAGCCACCGACACCATGAAATGTCGAGCCTTCACGCCAACATTGGGAGGAATCGCCCAACACTGGATCAACAAGCTCCCCAAGAGGTCTATAACCAACATCAAGCAAATATCGATAAAGTTTGTTACCCGATTCCACACAAGAGCACTCCCGAAGAAAATAGCCATTTACCTTTTGGTGATGGTGTAGGTACCAAGAGAGTTTTTCCAAGAGTATGTAGTTGATTCACATACGTATACCAAGATGTGCATGACATCAACCTAGAAATATTTGTCATCGATCTCAATCACGAATGGGATAAACTATACATCAAGACTGACTGAGTTACTCTTTATGAAAAAATCTCTGCCATCCACCATTCAAGAGATCATGGAGAAAGCTCAAACTATATCAAAATGGAAGAGTTGGTAACACTGCGGCAAAAAATGAAAAAGAGCCAAGGACAATAAGGACATATAACACGACCCGAACAATGTGGACTCTAAAAGAAGATGGGTCAACGACCAAAAGGGACAACTCGGGGCAACGAGGAAGTCAGACCAAATGCCATAATGTTTGTTGCACTTCAGTACCCTCTCAACCGCTAGATCCATCATGTTTAATGAAACTAAAGTAGACGAAAAATGGAGTTGGCCGTGAAAAAATGAGAGAGAGCTCGAAAATGTTGGAGTATTAGAAACACTGCGCTTTTCACAAACAGCCTGGGCACGAAACTGAGGACTTCTTAGAACTTCATAATGAGATTGAGAGAAGAATCAGAGAAGGCGATCGAGCTGACACACTACAAATCCAACAGCTTCAGACCCATAGACGGCGAACAAAGAGGCTAGGACAAACTGGAGATTAAGGGTTACATGAGCGATGAACGAGGAGGATCCCAGAGGCTGAGAGATAGAAGCTTGAAGCCACTCCGCAACATCTATTAAGCATGAAAACCACATTGGGTTTTAACTTTCGTGTGACGTTTACCTCATTGACATGCATGGCTCTCTACGCCACGTACGTGTGGCATGTTCATTAGCCATTCAACTTATGACTTTTTGGGCATGATCACTATAATGCAGAAATACCAACAACCACCGGACAATAAACTAAAATTTTTAAGTCTTGACTTTAGAAGAAAGAAAGAAAAGAAAACCCCCCTCCAACTCCAAAATGAGCGTTATGATTCTCATGAATTTTGACCTAAATGAGTGTCTCTTTCCTCTTTTAAAAAGTTATTTATGTTTGAATTTTTTACAAAAAGTTAATTATTATCCTATAAATTTTGGTATACACATGATTATGAGAATATAAGAGTAAACATATTTTGATGCTACCCAAGAAATCACAAGTTAATCGACGAGACACAACGCGACATGTGGCAACCGAGTGCCCCGTCATCCAAATTCTCGACCTCGAGGTCTACATTAGATCACAGAATCAAAGGGGTGACAAGTACATGAAAGTTATCTTCGAAGCCGCCGCCGACGACCAACGTCGCCCGACGGCGCCCAAAGCCATTGCGCACGCCAAGTGCCAATGGTCGACGACTAACGCCGCCCATCAACGCCCACAGTCATTATGAACACCAAGTGCCAATGGTCGACAGCCAACGCCGCCTGTCAGCACCCAAAGCCATTGCGCACGCTAAGTGCCAACGGTCGACGACCAACGCCGTTCACCAGCGCCCAAATCCATTGCGCACGCCAAGTGCCAATGGTCGACGACCAACGTCGCTTGACATCGCCCAAAACCATTGCGCATTCGAAGTGCCAATGGTTGGCGACCAACGCCGCCCGTCGGCGCCCAAAAAAATTTGCGCATGCCAAGTGCCAATGCTCGACGCCCAAAAGTCACTGCACATGTCAAGTGCCAATGAACGACGTCGAAGCCACCGGCGACATCCAAAGTCGCCTGACGGCGACCAAAGCCATCGCACGCGCCCAACGCCAACAGTCGACGCCCAAATTCATTGGACATGGCCAAATGTCGTCCACATTTATCAACGACACCCAAATGAGCTCTCCCAAGCGAAAGGCCCGAGTCAAGACACTTTGGCAACCCATAGAGTCGCACAACGTCAGGCCAAGTCCATTTGAGAAAGCCCGAGCCAAAAGGAACCGAGAAAACGGACCAACCAAGTGGTCGTACACCGTCCGTCGCGACGACGGTCGCGACAAAGAGTGTACATCCATCTGTGGATCCACATGCTAGCGAACGGATCCGAGGATGGATGTACACCATCCGTCGCGACAACGAGTGTACATCCATCCATGGATTCGCACGCCAACGCATGGATTCGAGGACAGATGTACACCGTCCGTCGCGACAGCAGCCGCAACGACAAGTGTACATCCATCCATTGATCTGCAGGCCAGCGCACGGATCCTAGGACAGATGTAAACCGTCAGCCGCGACGGCGGTCGTGACGACGAGTGTACATCCATCTGTGGATCCGCACGCTAGCGCACAAATCCAAGGACGGATGTACAACGTCCGTCACGACGGCGGTCGCGACCATGGTCTGTCCCCAATCCATTTGGACGGTTCCTTTCGTCCAACGAAGCGTCCGAATTTCCGAGAAGCACCAAGCATCATCACCAACATGTCACCACCTCAAATGATCATCCAAGCCACTCTGGAAGCGCTCTTGCTCTCCGGGCCACCATGGCAACATCAATGTCAGTTTCGAAGACTTGGGATGCTATCCCGCGCGATAGAGGCTTCCAAGGCCTTCGTCGTACGCTCCCGGCTCACAGGACAAACGGAAGTGGTCAGCCTACCCCGACAAGCGCGCAACACGCTAGCCTTCTAAGGCTTCAAGCCACCCAAGCGGGGTCTACTCTGATTCCAATGAATCACGCGATGACACGTGACACTAACTTGTGGTTAGTATATATACCCCCTCCTAGTAAGAGGAGGGGGGTCTTCATTATCACATTTGCACTCTCTCTAGCTTTCTCTCTCTAAACGCTCTCAAGAGCTTCGTGTTATCCGGGCGAGACCTCATTCTCGCTCCTGAGGCGGGGTCCTGGAAACACCTCTAGATCCATTCTTTGGTGTGTTTGTCATCACAAGTCACAGGTCGACGGATTTCGCCGACGAACCTTGCCAGCAGACGACAAGATTGGGCGTACGACACATGAGACTTAGAACACTTAAACACATAGGAAAATTCCTTAGCTACGTGGACAATACGACAAAGACAAATGGTGTGTTTGCTTTGACCCGAGTGAAACAGGCGCATCATATTTTATTAAATATTTTTTCCTTAATTTTTTTAAAATAGAGACAAGACACTTATTTGGGGAGTGGAAGTGATAAATACCAAAAAAAAAAATATAAGAGGAAGATTCACACATATATTTTATTTACATGTATTTTTCTATGTATTTAGTATAACTAATGAAAATGTTTAGGGTAGAAAATGTAAAAGTTTC
>JAYMTF010004428.1:0-13165 GCA_036897485.1 Pelargonium nanum | reverse complement strand
AAACACTATGCGAAATGTGAAACGAATGCTACCTGAGATGCAAGCCTTGCTTCATTAGCATACACTATATGACAAATCAAAGCCATTCCTGTGTGGAATTTGAATATTCTGTTTACATCTTGATTTATTTTCCTCTTGAAATGGAACTGTATAAAGTGTATCTTTCATATTTGACATCAAGAAGCTAATTCTGAGCATTTGGGGAGTAAGATTTGTGAACATCTTTTGCCTTCTTTCTTGCTAATATAAAACAATTCAACATCAAGAAGCTAATCTTGAGTCGTGTTCGTGACGTGCCAACACAAACCATATAGTTATTGTATCAAACATGTCGTGTTTGTGTTTTATGTTCATAAACACGTCGTGTCCGTGTTAAACCATTTAACACGATTACTAAATGTGTCGTATTCGTGTTGGGTCTGTTGAAAGTATAAACTTGATCTTTCAACATGATTTGTGCCTTAGGTTTTGGGTCTTGGGCTTAGTCAAATTAGTATTAGCCTCATTTGAGTAGCCAAGTAATTATCTAGAATAGTCTTTGTAGTTAGAATTATTGTGTAGTTAGGAGATGTAACCTTACCATTTGTATCAAGTCAAAAATCAAAGTTACAAAAAATACTCTCAAACACTTTCCCCAAATCCCCTAAGAGAAATTCATCCCAATAAATAATATAATAATATCAAATTTCAAGGCAAACAGAACAAAGTTACAAAGCAACTTTCATGTTGCTGCTTGTACAAGTTGTGACTCAACCTTCACACAAGTCTCATCCAAATCTTTGAAGATTCAAACACAAACACACATATATAAACATTACAACATATCCAAATAAACAATTTTCACTTCTTCAACCGCATTTTCCAAAGCTCAAAAACTTATTATCCATGGTTTTATTTTGACTCATATACCATGATTCCCAATACATCATACCAGGCTAGTTGAAAATACCCACAGCTACATTTCTCATCATTTCCTTGATCTGGAAGACAAAAAAAATAAAGCAATCATCATAAATTTGTAGCATGAAATGTAGTTTATACGAACAATAAGATATACACACCTGCTTTCCAGAAAGCCCGATATCCTTCAAATCATCGAGCTGAGAAGCAAAATGCACATATTACTTAGTTTATATGCCAAAACACAAAAACACTTCGAATTCAATTGTAATTGCTTACACTCTGAAAGGGCTCTAGATTTTCGGCTCGAAGTTGAAGAATGTATGTAGCTCTCTTCTCTCCAATTCCCTATACAAAACCATCAAATAGTGAATATGATACACCGTATACATTAATTTTATAATTGTTAGAAGTGATCATTTCCTTACCTTCAATCCTTTCAATTCTTCTCTGTTAATGGCCGGAAAAAAGAAAGGGAAAGGGTTAGAGTTTGTAAACAATGATTTGAAGAACATTGCAGAAATTATTTATCTAATTTCCTTTTTTTCTATACATAAATCAATTTAGTTTGTTGTATGAACTCTGAGCAAAAGTTGAAAAAAAGACAACCCATATATCTCATAGTCGAGTAAGGACAAAATGGTCACGGGAAAAGTACAATTAGTATAGAAAATTACTTACTTGGTAGCAGTGTTTAAGAACCTAAGAAACTCTTGGACAAGGGAATCCTACCGGAAAAAAAAAACAATAATTAACTTGAATTCAGATGTATAGTAACCAAATTAGAATGTCATACGCAAAATGGTCGCACCTTCATTCCGGTGCTGCGCATGCTGAAGGTTTCCCAAGGGCTTTTAAGATCAGTAGCATCCCATTTCTCATTGGCTTTCATGCTATAATCAAGAATCGGAGTTTTTGGTTCCACACTATCAACAGAGGAGAACTGGTTTTCTAGTGGCTCCTTTATGGACAATGGAGTTAAATAGAGTGACTTCAAGTTATTTGATAACTCCCGCAATCTCACACTTAGTGGCGGTGATCCACCTTCATTAGCAATTGAACTCTTGTTTTCTTTGTCTATGTAATTGTCACCTATAACATAATAGATAAATAAAAATTTCAGTGAAATGTAAAATTTGCACCATAAAGAATTAGATTTAAGGAAAATGAATGTTACTTACCATCTTCAACCAATGGTAAATCTTTTGTGTCACCAAGAGTTGCATCTTCATGATTGACATCTTCAATCAATGGTAAACCTTTTGTGTCACCAAGAATTGCATCTTCATGATTGACCTCCTCGCCTTGCATATAAATGTCCTGAAAAACCAGTCAAGGTTTTTAAAAAATAGAATCTTGTGGAACAATAGCTTCATACAATAATTGAAATTAGTACATCCTTTCTAACTGAAATTGTCACGAGATTCTAAAAGAAAATTGACTGAAAAAGTTCAATATCTATTTGACCAACTACTAAGGAACTTTCATGCCGAAGGCAACAATTGAGCTGAATCACAGTTCTCAAGTTGTTATTTTCTAGTCAAAAGGAGCAAAATAGAGGGACTACTCTGTAGTCTTTGTAAGAAAAAGACCTAGGATAATACCTTTTTGACAACAGAAGTGGGTTCCATATCCTTTTGAGCAACTACTAAAGAACTTTCCTGCAAAAGCATCAACTAAGCTGTCATTGTTTCCGAATTGTTGTGTTATAGATTGTGGAGCAAAAGAGAGGGACTGTTGACTTCATAACAATTGAAATGAATTTATCAAGTTGAAAAAAGATCTCGGACAATACCTCTTCGACAACAAAAGTAGTTTCCACATCATTTTGAGTAACTGTTAAGGAACTTCCCTGCATAAGCATCAATGAAGCTCAATCACTGATTTCAAAATGTTATGCTCTGGTAAGAAAAAAACGGAAAAGAAAGACAATACCTCTCCTAGAGGAACAGTTGTGTCGGTAACAATGGGAATGGATTTTTCCTGCAGAAAATAAGAGGCATTATCAGTATTCGTGTAAAATTTCACTAACATGATTTGAAATAACGAGTAATTCCCTACATCACGATTTTGAATGACAGAATATTAATAAAAATCAAAGGAAAAGTTTTAGATCAAATTACCTCTTCTTGAACAGACGATACCTTGGTTGAAGTTCTATCCAATGATAAATTTGGCTACATGGAGTAAAATCAGGTATTAGGTGAGTGAGGGACGAAACTGTTTGTATTTCTTTTTCATTAATTGTGAGCAACTCGTCATTGTTCAGATATACGAGTTCCAATCAATAAAAAGGTCTTATTTTCCTTAATAGTTGACACCTCAACAATTTCCAGACCCCTCATGAGACAATTGTACAATTGTTTTCCTTGGCATTTACAGCAGCCACCGTATATATAAAAGGTTGGTTCAAACTCCAAACAAAAAAAGGTTTTTAATCATTGAAGGGTATAATTTTCTTTGCATAGAATCAACAAATTCATGTAGTATCATAACAATGATCAGTTACCTTCTTTGATTTGGTTGATTGAGTGGCTACATCAACTTTGGAATGATCAATTGCCTTCTTGGATTTGGTTGAATGAGTGGCTTCATCAACTTTGGAATGATCAATTCCCTTCTTGGATTTGGTCGGATGAGTGGCTTCATCAACTTTGGAATGATCAATTCCCTTCTTGGATTTGGTCGAATGAGTGACTTCATCAATTTTGGAATGATCAGCTACCTTCTTGGATTTGGTCGAATGAGTGGCTTCATCAAATAGTTTCCTTCGAGTAATAAAAGAACCAAAAAAATTAAGTGAAAACGTATTCAAGGAGAGGATTTAAATCTATATGCATAGCACACCTTAAAATTCCGTACCTTGCCTTCATTGCAGAACCTGCGCCAATCACATGTTTTTCAGAAACATGCAATCTGGATGCAGTTTTCTTGCTCATAGCAGCAGAAACGCTCCTAGAAATCTGGCTCTGTTTTACAAACATCTGAGTTCTAGATACTTGCTTTGTGACACTTTTGCTTTTCTTTGTGGAGTCCATGATGGAAAGATTTTTGCTTTGACATGACCGAGAAGCCAACTTCACCATACACATGGAATCTTGGCAGAAGGATGGATTCTACATTCATAAAGATTAAGAATTAAAACCACAGATACTCTAAACAAGTTGAAGAACCATAAACCGAAACGGGGCCTAGAAGTAAAGCCTTACCAAACAAGTTACCATCAGAATTTTGTTTGTCACGCCCAAGGAATACTGCAACACACGAGTGAGTTTGCTTTCCCGGTATGGCACACGGCTCTCGTTGGCATTCAATGCAAACACAACATTCTGTAGGGCATAGAGTGACTTGTTAATTTTAGTACTCTCAGCAAAGTTGGAAGCATCAGTGCTCTTCCTTCTGGCATCCTCGTAACCTGATACAAACATCAAGCAAAGGAAAATTAATACACAAACATTTTCACAAGAAATGCTAAAGAGGATAATCTTTCAGGTTATGAGTAATTGTCTAGAAGTTAGAACCTGCTAAATCCACAAAATTCATTTTGCCCACGAGAGAAGTATCAGAAGTTTCATTGCTAGATGACACATAAACAATTAAGCCCTTGTGGCTCCTGCGAGTAAGCTCAATGACGGACTTTTGTGGAGCTTTACGTGAACCAAAATATAACTTGTGAAAGTCTGAAATGGATTTAACAGGAACCTGAAAAAAAAGAAAAGGACAACTAAGTGCATGAAATGAAAGAAAAACAGAGTGTTAAATTTCAATAATGGGCTAAATATAATGGTTTGGGCTTCCCATACTAAAAGGTCAACCTTTTAGTAGGGTTTCACTTGCACCAATATATGTAGCCACTTTACTTTATATTTTACCGATGTGGGATCATTTAACACAGAGAAACCCAACTAAACAATTTAATGACACCGCCATATAATATAACTTGCCTCCGAAAGTCCTTTGAGTTGAATTTTTCCCGAGGCATCTTCCAATACCGAAACCGCAGATCGTTTTGGATCCAAAAGATCACAAACATGGTCCTGATAAATCTCATAAAAAGATATAGCTATTGATTTTCCGTTTTTCTCAGCCATCAAAAGAATTTCAGCCATTGCTTGGGCTGCCAGGCCCGGTTTCTCATCAGAACCCTTCAAAATCAAACGATTGCATGATTAAGTTTTTAACTGCATCTCGAAGGCAAAATGCTCAACAATAACAGTCAAAGAAACACAAGATAATAGATCCCTCACCTGAATTAGATAACTCTTTCCACTGCCTCTTGCTCCACATGCAATTATTGTTGCATTGCAACCATCAAACACCCCAGATATTAGAGGCTTCACTTCTCTTGAGAAAATCTCATTAGTGCTATCATTTTGGCCATAGAAACCATCCAATTCATAAGACTCCTTACGACTGCAAGAGAAAGATGTCTTGTATTAAAAAAAAAACAAAAACCTTCACCGATTCTTCAACTAAAACAGATTGCTATAAAATTTTGAATTATTTAGGAACAATCACATAATACCCATTTTGATTAAACAAAACGAATGCCAAAGCCCCCTGCTTTAAACATCCCATTATCATTAATCAAAGATCCAATCTTTCACTTCTTTCCTCAGACATCCACAGGAAAATTTGAGAAAAACATTAAAAACCCTTAAACAACACTACCCAGTACCCACTATAGACTTAAAATCAAATCCAGCTTGCCAATTTCCATGCAATTTTCATGCTTCACCAAACCAAACAGACCAAAATTACTTCCTTTACAACATCATTTGCCACATTAAAATGAAGATTTCATCAAGAAATAAAGAAAGAGAGAAACAAAGGTCGCACCTTGCAGATGGGTCTGCGAAAGAGATGGAGACAGATTCAGATGCCTCTCCGATTGGCTTCTGGACGGAGACCCACGGCGCCGATAACCCAGTTGATAACTTGTGCTCCTGATCCGAAAACCCCCTGATTTTCGCCACGATTCGAACCTTACGAGATGGGTCTGAGCCCATGCCGATCTGGGAGCAATCCGATGGAAGTGAAGCCATGAATTGACGCGAAAAAGCTCTGAAATTGGATTGAGATTGAGAGAGGAGAGTGGTTGGTGGAACTGGAAGCAAGTAGAGAAGAACCCACAGAGAAAGAATTGAGAGCCGAGTTTTGCGTTTATTTTGGGGGTAAGTAGTAGCCGTTAGATTTTTGGGTTTTTGAAATGTCTCATTGCTTTGCTCCTCTGGCGCTCCATGTATTGTATTGTAGGCTCCTCCAAAGCTTCCTCTTCAAGCTTGATTTTATTATTAATATATTTTTGAAATATATTATTCCATTTTTGTCCTAATTATTTATTTGATTTCGAATGGTTATTTAATTTAATTTATGTTTTAATTTGGTCACTTTGAATTGACACAATTTTGTAACATTGTCGTCAAATTAGATTGATGTTAAAATATTTTTAAAACGTGACAGTCACATGACGCTTGAATTATATAAATTTACCGATGACACTAATTTGTAACAAAATTGTAATTGATGAATAAAATTGGACAAAATCACGTGGCGACCGCATCCCTCAATTATACAATGTTGTTCCATATTCGTCATATAAGTAAATTAAGTTAATTTAAACGAGACATGATTATCACCCCAACACCTTAAAAATTCGCAGCTTCATTAATTTGACGACGTTAATACATATTGAATCAATTTGAAGCAAAATGTCATTATTAGGTACAAAATTAGAAAAATATAAATATTTTGAGGGTCAAATTAAAATAGTAAACAAACTCGGTGCCAATTCAAAATATAATAGATAATTATAAAACCAAAGTATAATATTTTTCTCAAGGTAAACCTCTGGAACTCAAAATCGGAAATCTACTCATTATTCAACCAATCGATTGAAAATCGTCGACTTTTGGGTGCGAAAGTATGGATGAGAAGAGGGAGATTAATAGTACGAAGAAGATTATTTCACCGTGCGATGTCGAAGCTCTGAAGAAATGCTTGGATGAGAACAAAGGAGACTACGTCAAGTGCCAAGCACAAATCGAGGCCTTCAAGTCTTCCTGTTCGCTGAAGAAGCCAACCTCTTCATTGGGTTCTGCTTCTTGAAGGTCCATACTGGTCTGATTCTCTGAATTCTGATCCATCAGAAGCCAATTCTTCATTTTTAATGTAACCCATTTGCAAATTTTGATGCTTTTTACTGTTCCTGTTGTTGGGAGTTCGAATTTTCTAGTGTTGGTGCAATAAGCACAAAAATACCCAGTTTAAATACTTATTATATCCCTAATTATTGGATAGTTACTTTACTTGTGCGTTTGAATTTGGATTCGTTGAGCATGTGATGAATTTTGTGATTTATGGGTATTTTTGCAATTTTTTTTGTTGTAGCTTGATTGTGGAACTAGTTAATTCCTTGATAGTGGAACTTATTAGCTGTTGTGGTAAAAGGGCTTTTAAGACTGCGTGTCGTTTAAAGAATACATCTATGATCTATCCGAGCAATCAGGGTTTCTAGGTCTTAAGTTTCTCTGAAACAGCTACTATTTGGTGGGGTGTGGTTTTAGGTTCTGATAATGCTATTGGAAATTAGGAATGTGTAGAGCTACTGGCGGTTGAAATAGTGCAAGGAATGTGTTTTGCTTAGGTGGGTATGCTTATAGTCTGCAAGCTTTAAAGGTGAACTCAGAAGCAAAAAAATACAATATGAAATAAGTCAGAAGTACTTACAGTTACAGAAAGTCCATTTTAGCATGAATTTTCTTTTATATATATTTGTAAACTTTTCCTTTAGATAAGCTTGGAACCTAGCTAAGCAAGCTCAAAGCTTATCTCCTACACTTGATCTAGATGGATTGGAGTGTCCTGTGGGACTAATGAAAGCACTCTTTGACAGTAATGCTTCTTGCACATGAACATCTGCACATGAAACTTTTGATCATTACTTTTGAATAGAAGTGTAGATGATGGCAGGTTTTGATGATAAGAGTAAGAATGATTTAGAGTGTCTCTGAGAATTATGCTCTGGTAACATCAGTTGGTTGCCTGATTCCAATATCTGAATAGACACCTTAACTTTATAAGATATTGAATGGTATGAAACTATGTGATGCACTATACTTTATCTGAAAGGAATATATAAGTTTAGACATTGATTTGTGAGCATGGTGTAACCTCACTTCTAGTGGGCCAGAAATTGAAAGTGCAGTCATAAGAGAATCCAAGGGACACACTGCAAGCAACTAATCCGGAATCAAAATTTTTGTTTCACTATCACAGTATGGAGAAACTCATGAACAAATACAATTCTATCCTCTGATAACATGCCAGGTTATCTCCTTCTGTATTCGATTGTTATTCAATATATTCTCAGCTTTTATGTATCACTCAGTTGCGATAATATAAATATCTGAATTTGAAACTGATGCGATTTTGTAATTCATTTCAGTGGACTTCATAGATTCTGAGATGTCTTGAGTGGGTCGGTGTCATGGGGTCAGACTTAATGCTCTTTCCGGTATTAGGGCTTATAAGAGCCTATAGGTTGAAGTTACTTGGTTTCTGCTAAGATCTGAGACTCCCTCACTCTTTTTATGAATGGTAAGTTCAGGAACTATATTTCATGTACATATATGCGGAAGATTTTGTTGTTTTAATGTTTGTATCCTTTGCTTCTCGTTCTATCATGTATGCATATTAGCATATAGCCTTTGACATCCCTTTTCATGAAATAATTTATACGTGCTGCTTGATTCATTGACGTATTGTTTTCTGACTCAGATTATTTGAAGCAGTCTGTAATTCAGAACGAGAAATCTGTCGTTGGTGACTTGGTGTTGCTTGATATCTGAATTTGAGGGAAATGGGTAAGAATAATAGCAAGGATAGCATGGATATTTCTCCAGCTGAGGCTCTGAAGAAGTGTTTGGATGAGAAAAATGGTGACCAAATCAAATGCCAGTCACAGTTGGATGCATATAGGTCCACTTCTCATAAGAATCAGTATTTTCCTCCTGCCCCTTACCCAATTCTCAGGGCTGGTTTGATGCATGATGTTTGACAACATGGTTTGTCATAAACAGTGTACCTATCAAATAAATTTGAACTATGTGAAAGTGAATTTGGAGCTATACACTTCAGTTTCCTTGGCTTTTTTTTGTGTGCTTTGTATATATGAATGTGTGCTCAAAGTTTATTATTTGGATGTATACTATACCAAAATTATGATGGAACTTGAAAGTTGAGGTTCCCACAATTGTGAGGTTTGGAGAAGCCATTTTTCAAGGCAACTTTACTCTTACTTTGCAAAAAGACTGCACAAATGGCTCATCCATAAGCAATTTTAACTCTGTAAATGAGAAACTGCCAAACTTATGACAGCAATTTTGATGTTGAAAATGAACAAGGCACAGTATGGATAATTTTAAGACCAAGAATCACTATAAAACTTTGAAATGTTCAAGGACCTAAAAGATAACACATAACAAAAATGATCAACTTGGACATTATTACTCACTGGCTTCTGAATATCATTTGCCCATCCTATCAGGCTATCACTACATTATTGCTAAAAACTAACAGCAACTCTTCAAAAATATATTAAAATAATTACAAGTTTTGCTCACTAGTAGCATGCATTACAGCTCTTCCTACATGTCCCAAAATAGTCAGGAGAACCAATCATGAATACCGGATTCCTTTGACATTCCCCAAATGCAGCCCACTCGGCACAATTTTCATCTTGATCAACACAATCACTTCCATCAGACTGATCCGAGTCAACAGAAACCTGTACTTCATTAGTGGCTTTTACGTGGAAAATTTTTGTGGCACACCACATTTCTCCTTCAATGACGGGACATCTGGCATGGGAGCTACTCCCATCCGGGGACGCATTGGGGCGGACAGTGAAAAACAGAATGGCATTTCCTTTTATGGGTTTTATGTCATTGCTAGTCTCCGTACAATCAGACCAAGGCTTGTCATTTATCTGAGAGTTGGAACCGAATCTAATGAGTAAAGTTCAATAATAAAGATGATACTAATCATCTTGACGGTAAATTGTTTCTCACCTCTGCCAAAGGGAAGAGAATCTGGCCGCCTAGACTGGCATTTGATAGATACAAAACAACTGTTGCCATCATCGGCTTGCTCAAAGCCAGTGTGGATGAGTTCCCATAGTAATCAAAATTCTGTCCAGCCTTTTCATACCCGTAATGCATAACCTGTAGAGGTTCACTGTTCTCTGAACGACAACGGAGATTAAGTAATTAACAGAAAACAAGATGGGTGATTCTAGAAACAAGGATCACGGCTTAGGGAAGATACCTTTGGGAATGAAAGTCCATGCCGCCAATCTTTCCTCAATCCTTGTAACTATCTCATCCTAGGAAGCAAAAAGATAATCATTGAAAGTGGTGTAAGCTTCATGAACCATGCCGCAAATAATGGACTGTTTCAGATCTTTTGGTTACCAGATTCATCTACTTCTTTACCAGTAACAAACTAATAATTTTAATTCAAGTTTACAGCTCTATGAACTCACGAGGAAAAATAAGTTAAAAAAACGTAAAATGTTGCTCTGGTAATCATTAGACAAACAAATCCTCATCAGCTTCAGTGAGATCTCTAGAAATGAAAAGAAAATGCTCAACGAAAGAGACCAGAGACCAAACTACTTCCGAGACAAAATTATTTTGTACCAAGAATGCAGTAGGCATTCAATGACCCACATATGGACAGTACAAAACATGTAATTTGGTAGTCGGGAAATCTCCCATGCCTAGGCATGCAAAAACCCAATTTATTATATACTGAGTATAAAACAAGAAAACTCACTTCTATGTCTAGATGAGTTTCTGAACTTTTAAGTAGCCTGTTGGCAAGAGCTCTCCCTGAATCATCATTGTCTCCCAAAGCCTTTTCCTCTGTGGCTTGTGCCTAAGCCCCAAACAAGTATATGTTAAAGTCAGGTCAAGAGTAATGAATCAATGTACTGTAAGTAACAAAGACAGAAATGTACCAAAGAAATAAGGTGGTCACATTCCTCAACTGATAGAAAGTTTCTGTACAAGAACACTCTGATGAAACAAAACTGATGTCAGTTTTGTGAAGTAAATAAGGCCATAGGCAATCACATAAGCCAGGGAATTCCTATACAATTCAAACTTCATTTTCTCTCAGAATGAAAAAAAACACATTAGAAACTTTGAAGTGATTTCTGCAAAGCTACAAGAACAATATTACTGCCACTTCCAGATTTTATCACTACTGATCTCACGATAATGCACTGTTAAACATGAGATACAGCAACCAGTGGAGTTAGTTTGGTAAAGTACCTGACCTTGGTTGCCAAGAGAGTGGGACAACTTGTGATGGGTTGATGAAACTAGATCGAATTGGATGACCCAATTGTATGAAACTTTCCTTGTTAACATTATTCCTCAGTTCCTTCCGACCACTGGATCAAATTGGGGACAAAGAAGGTCATATAAAAACAAAAGTAAATCAATATGAGACTACGAGAAACAATTATCTTCTCACTTGGTACTAAATACATAATCTGCTTACATATCATTTGTTTGGTGAATGGTAGTAACTAGTAAATATTGTAACCACAATGCATATATAATCATTTTCTAATAAAAGCTAGGTTCCTCCAAATTGCTCAAACAAACTTCATTTTCTTCCCATTATCAAAATCTTTTTCATAAATAGAAATCTCAACAGAGTAATCTAATATAGTAACTCCTTACAGACAAGCACAACTGAAACACAACACACTAAGAAAAAAAATCACAAAAAAGAAAAAAAAGAAACAACCTTTGCTTCAACAACAGACTATTTGCTAAAAATCTAAGGTACCCATCAAATTAAATTGATCAGAAACACCGAATATAGATGCAATGAAGAAAATTGAGAGATGGGTCACTCACATTTCAGCGAAATAGCTCGAAAAGGAACATGAAAACACCAACAGAAGGAACAGTGAGAGAAGGGACGCCATTAATGACAGTAAAGAAGAAACTGAAGTCCTCAGAAAACGACGATCAAAGAGCTAATGGATCGTTGAGAGAATCAGAAAATTAGATCTTTCTGGTGATTGTTCGTGTGTCCTTCCATCGTGGCCATACACGTCACGCGCTAGCATTCAGGAATGGCCCGGTAATTGATTCAAAACCGGTCAAACCCGGTGACCGGTTCATTTGAGATGACCGGTTTTAAGAATTTTGATCAATTAACACTTGAAATAAAATAAGTGGGCTTTTTGTATACTAAAAAATATTTGGAAAATGTTATGGCCCATATAAATTAAATCATAAAAAACTTAATTACCTCTCATCTTTCTTCTTCGTCTCTAGGCAGATCTGCCGTCGAACACAGGTGAGAAATACATGTATGTGTGTAGAAAGATGATGGGGCTTCTAATATGCACGACGTCGTTTCAATTTTTTTTTCTATATATAATTATATACTTATAAATAATATTTTAATATATAGAGTAACTGACCCGGCCGGTCGACCCGGTGACCCGGTGCTCTGACCGGATCGACGACCGGATCGGTTTTTAAAACATCACCGACCTCGCTTTTTTTTATTATATGTAAGCTCAAATCCATATTTGCGTCCTCTTCCAGTTTCAGGTCAAGTCTCGTTCTCATCACATCGAACGGAAATTGTTTTCAGGTAAAAGAAAAAATCTTATTTTTTTAAAATATGTTGATCTTTCGATTTTGTAATCAATTGCTAGTTTTGGGGTAATTATGATTGAAAGGTGACGTTTTAGGGTTTCGCAATCATATTTTCGATTTCTTTCTTCGGGACGATTAAGATTAGGGTTGATTTTATGTGTAGAAAAATGAATTTCCTAGTCTTATGTTGTCGAATCGTGATGTTTGTTGGGTTAGTTCGTAAATTGTAATTCTATGTTTTCTAGGTCTATTGCCTGTTGGGTGTTCATGTCTGCTATATATGTTTTTTGAATCTTCATTGTATCATAGACTTTTTGATGATTTGCTTTATTGTTCTTGCGTTTGGAAAGTTTCAAAAAAATTGATGTTAAAAGATATGAAGCTTGTATTATTGAAGCTGTAAAAAAAAAAATTGTCTTTGGTTGTTCATGAGTTACTTAAAATTTTGGTTGTTGCTGCTTTTCTTACTAGATGTATATGTTTCAGTTTCACTACTTGATATGGTTTGTTAATGTGTCCTTTGGTTTGGCAGTGTTTGAAGGTTTGTGAGGAGAAATGACGACTGCAGCTCGACC
>JAYMTF010004427.1:0-13167 GCA_036897485.1 Pelargonium nanum | reverse complement strand
TACCAAATGCATGGGAAAATACATGTAAATAAAATACATGTGTGAATCATCCTCCATCTTAGAATGACATGAATCTTGCATAAATCTTACCATACGGGTTTGACTCGGTTGAATTCCAATTTAACCGATTCAGAATATGAAAAGTTTTGAAGAGTCCATCTCATGAACTTTGATTTTTTTTTTTTTATGATTCGCTTCTATATAAAGAGGAGACTAGCAGAGTAGAGACTTAAACCTAAAGTATCATTTGAGAGTTATGCATAGGGGCCTAAGTGATCATCATATTTGCAGTAGCGAGTCGGCGACTGCTTGGACTTATTTGAGTTGTTTTAAGTATTCTATACTCATTCTAGTTGTTTATTATTTATTTTACTCATGAGGAGTTGTGACAGTCCAAACTACAACTATAAACCTCGAGAGTAACACCAACAAATTACTGTCTAACGGAATTTCGAAATGTATGACGGAATAAACCGTGACTACAACTAATAAAGAGTTTCACGTAGCGAATGATCCTTGTATTTTTTTTTTTTTTTTGTTCAAAAGCTTATTAACGTATGAAGTGATCAAAGTAGATTCCTTATTTTCTATTGTCACCAACGGAAGAGATTTCCACCTGTATGGACCGTTACCTTTGGTAGTTGGGGGCTGGGCCAAGTGTGAAAACAAATAAGTACTATAAAACATATTTATAAGGTTTGTATAAGATACAACAAGTAGCCAAATTAATATTCGTAATATTAAAGTTTGGGGGTCGGTGGTGTGGTGTTTAATCATAGAGATTAATGGCCATGCCATGTGTGGTTGTGCTCTTGGTTTTGGGGTTTGCTTCTTTTTGTATATTCATGAATCTGATAATTGTTGTCTTTAGCGGCTTCTGTAGATTAACAGTCTTGTGACTTGTGCACCATTATCATATGCTTTCATTTGTTTCCTTCCATTCTTATTAAGGATGATTATTCATAGTAATTAACGTAGTATAGTTGCTTCCATCATGTGTGGTAATATGTTTCACTAGTTTGTGCTCAAAGTTTTCTAAAGTATTCCATGACCCATCAACATTGATTTTAATCCACAAAGTCGAAGGTGATTATACATGTAACTTTGGGTCAACATTTGGTGCAGACGTATTTTACAAGTCGGAGGTGATGTCACGGTGATCTAGTTCAATTCGTTTGTGTCAACCTTTAATGTATTAGAGTACTATTTGCCTCACAAATAAGCTAATCAATTAGATTCAATGAGTCATGTCGCATTCAGCAATCAAAACTAAGCTCATTCGCTCTAAATATTCCTTAAGTGCTAGGTCCAATTCATTTTTTACTCTTTTTACATTACATTATTACACGTTGATTCACCTATAAAATTCTTACTCTTACGCTAGACGTGAATTTCAGTTCAATTATTTTATTGTACCTAATTGAAAGTATTCAAATTTGAATGAAAATCGTATAGATGATTCTATTTGAAAATTTGCGTACATGAATGAACTTAAAGAAAGATTACCAATTACAGGTTCATGATAGATGTTTGGCCAAATAGGTGTCTGCTATCAATCTAGTTTAGTACGTTTTGCACTTTATTAATTGGGTGACTATAAAGATCATTAACAAATATTTGAATTGTATAAATGGCACCTTAATTACGCGTCTTTCTGTTTTTAAAACCCTCTTTCGTATGCCACCTATCAACTAATTATTGTTTACTTTTTCATCTTAAAATTTATTATATACCTTCTTAGAAGAAAATAAATTGAGAAATAAGTTAGCAGTTAGTGCTGTCCATGTCGGCTGTTCTAGTAAAATACGCGATTTATTATTGAACGACTTGTTTTGGGGCTATATGTTAAAAAGGACACGCACATGACCCCCATTTTTTAAGCTCCCACACTTCTAACTTGAAAATACTAATATTGGGTGATGTCATCAGTCCATTCCCAACACTTTTCTTTGAGGCCCGTTTTGTAAAGGACTACCACCACATATTTCCGGCCGAAATATGACAAAAAAAAAAACAACTTTTTGAAAAACTCATGGGTGGCTCTACGTTGATCGTATGCTTAAAATTTTATTTTTGTCGTGTTCTTCTATGTCTTATCTTTCCAACGATGGGTCGCTTATAATTTTATAGTGTGAGTGGAGCCCGTGTCAACTGTTTTAGTAAAAATGCGCGTTTTGCGATCGAACGGCTTGTTTTGGAATATACGCCAAGAAAGATTCGCACTTGGGTCTCATTTTTTTGAGAACGTACTAACATTAAGTGTTGTTCTCATTCCATTTCCATAAATTTTCCTCATGACCCGTTAAGATACACAAGAACTTTGAAACTAATATATATGACGCCCGTAATTGCACTCAGAATACTAAAACTCTAACACTCGAAGCGGATCTTTTATCACCGACTATGAATTACACGACACCACACTGTGATGTGCCGAAGTTGACCAAGTAAAAATACTCACATCAATACTAAAATGATGTACACTTGAATTGGTCCACGAAATCCATTTTTTTTAGTGTGTTATATTTCAAATGTCGGAGACGCAGCACAATGAGAGTGGTGTCATGGTCATGAGCTCATGCAATGGTGTGACCACCACACCACGACTATCAATCACCAACCAACCTCCTCCCGCGTATCACCGCGTCCCGAACCTTTTTGGTTTTTCGGTGGACCACACCAATCCAAAAACTCTCTATCTCCAGCTAGGCCTAACCCAGCCACCGCTAAAAGTAGTTTAGTTTTTCAAACATTAGATTACACAACAATTATTCAAAAATGGAGACAAGACAGTGAGACATAAAAGTGAGGAGAGAGAAATTGGGCAAAGATTTTGCTTCCACCATAAGTTTCCCAAAGCATTGAGACATTTATGAGAAACCTCTGTACGTCCTTCCTCATGCACATGTCTTGTTTTTTCTCTTCAAATTTTTTGAATTTTGTGATATAAATAAATATTAATTTAATTAAAATGATTCACAATTTCATTTCCAGCTACTGCTAGCCTGCCCTGCCTGCTCAATATTCAATTCTTGATGGCCCCAACTCCCATATTCAATAAGTCAGGAAAAATATTAATATTAATAATATTATTATTATTAGTATCCAACAGCTAGCTACATGAATGCATGTGCGTGACGTGGCGTAATGTGACTGCCAGATACTGTTGCCTCGTGGGGCATGATGTCTTACGTGGCGCATCCTCATTGGCTGGCTACTTATGGATTGAAGTTTTGGTAGTTTGATTCGAGTTTGTGCATTCACTAACCAGTGATGAGTATGGGCAACCCAACCAAGCTTTTAATTTGGGTTGTTACGTTCAAGTCACTCACGGGACTGTCACTAGTGACTCCGTACTTGACCCTCCAAATATTTGCACATTATTTGGTGAATTTATTTCAATATTTAAGGTTAGACTTGCTTGATCCTTTTTTGTTTTGCACTAGATTTAATGTGTTTTTGATAGTTTTCACAAGTTTATGTCACAAAAATACAAAAATCTACCTAATAAAACCCACATTTGGGAACATATATGACATTAATTACAAGTTAATTGATGAGAAGAATCAATTGATTTTTCTCTGTATATTGAATTGGATTTATTGTACACAAATTTTATTTAAGATTTATAGATCCCAAACCCCCACCCTTTAAGTCCCATCATATTTATAATTTAAAAGAATACAAAATGAAAAATTAAAATCCAAGGGAAAAAAATAAACAGAAAATGAAGCTAATATTGCCACGGATGCAATTAGAACAGTAATGGCTCAACAAAAGAACACACTCTACGTATCGATCCTCGATGATGCAATCCCGTTACTTGTTGCAGAAATTAGTAGTATGGGATTGATGGTGGCGGAGGAGATGCGTATGAGACCCCTCTAATCGGTGGAAGAGGGATGTTTTCTACCGGAGGTAGTGACGGTGGTGTTTGGTGGTGCGATGACGGTGGCGTTTGGTGGTGTGATGTTGGTGGGTGGTGCCAATGTTGCTCGGGAGCTGGAGGTGGTTCACATGGGGTGGATTCATGGCTTGGTGGGGGGGGGGGGGGGCAAAATTCTGGTATGGTGAATGGATATCAAGAATTATAGTCCTCAAACATTGAGCACATGATGCAAGTGTCTGTTATTTTTGTTAAAAACCATTGAGTTTCAAATGAAGAAAATTAACTAAAAAATAAAAATCTATAGTATCACCCCTAAAAGTCTTACAAATCTCAGCTGGGCTATTTCCTCTTCTGGCTCTTTTTGCCATTGATATTTGTAATGGGAATGAACCAATCAAGATATGTTTGTAGTAATTATTGTTTAGTCATGCCGTGGCAACACGTTGATTTATATGTTTGTTGTATGTATGCGATCAAAATAGAAAAAAGTAGTGCTATTCTAGCTCATCATGTATCTTCATATGATATTCTCCTTGCATTAATGCATATATTTGTTTAAAAATTATGTATCCCTGGGTTAGTAATATCTACTTGCCTAGTTCAGTTAACGAAAATGGCCCAAGTGCTTTGTCAATTATCTTACCTAAGTGCTCATCATGGCAGTTATGCGTTTACATGTGATAGTTTGCTATAGTGGCTTAGAATAAAGGTTCCTATTATTATATTTTATATTTTCCTTTTAGTTTTGGTTTCGCGTCAAAAAAATAAAAATATATTTTTGACCCGCCACCTAACTTGACTTCGCAGCAAAATATTATCCTTGGCTGTCTCATTTTTCACTTCCCAATATATCACAAGATGGAAGGAATATTTCCCTCAAAAGAAGTTGAGGTATCCACCCTCATTTCTAGCACGTGTCATATGTTGTGCATCAGTTGAGGTTCTTCAAGCATATCTTGTATGGAGACAAAATGTTTGTGAGTAGTCACCCAGTGTTCTTATCAGTCTACTCACTAAACTCATTTCTAGTATTTCAATATCAAAATTTCTTGTTTTTTTGGATTATATGTGATTTATAAATCTAGTGTTCTTAAAAATGATTATCTATCCATATTGCAATTCGTTTGTTTTGCAGGCCATACTGGTAATCAGTATGATACATGCTTCTGGAAATTAATTGAATGTGGGAAGACTGAGAGTGAAGCGCTGGATATGCTAAAGGTGTTAGTACTCATTATGTTTTGTTCTTTCTTTGCTATTCATTTGACACCTCTTAAAGGTAATTCAATATTATGAAATTGCACTTTACTAACTAAACACAAATTACCTACATTTATCATTTTTCATGTCAACAGAATGTGATACTAAAAAGCTATATTGTTACTAAGTTTTTTCTCAGGATTTTTTTTCTTTCTTCCAAATGGCTTGTTTATGAACTACACAACCATTTTTATGTTTTTATTTTTCCAGTTGAATGAGAAACACTGCTGACATCTCGTTCAGATGAAATAAATTATCTTAAAGACTGCCTTCAAAGACTTGATTTCTATCGATTCTGTAGTTCCTACTCTTTCAGTTAAATTAATTCATTTTTCAACAGTTGGGGTAGAAGCGAATTCTTCCTTCAATACTTTTGGGTTTCAGAGTTTCCTTCCAATCTTCTCTGCATAATTATGGATGCATTGTTGTGTTCGTAGCAAAATCCTGTTTGCATCTAATTAAGGCACTTAGATGCTGCTTTATCAACCACTTTCTTTCTGTTTTTATTTTTCCAATTTAATAGGAATAAGCACTGAGCTGACCTCTCCTGTGAACGAAATAAATTTTCTTACACTTGCCTGTTAAGACGTGCTTTCTATCAATTTGACCAGTTTCTTGAACTGTTTTGGACACAGATAGTTACGTGTTGCTGAAGTCCTTTGCTACACTTTCTGTGTGAATCATGGGTGCATTATGCTCTATTAACAAAACCAAATTTGTTGCCTATTTATCTTGTGTCTCTCAAAATTGCAGGGCACTAAGAAGCAAGAGAAAAATGAGCTCCTTTTTCAACAGTTCGGTATTAATTATAAAAATCTTCCTGCAATGCTCCGTCAAGGATCCTGCATTTTCAAGACCAAGGTATCTTATATAAATAACATGAAGTTTATGCTATTTAGGCTGTTTCTGATTGTCTTCAAGGAGAATAATTTTGGGAGAAGTAGTTTTTAAATTTTGCTCTGTTTTGTGCATTTGTGCTCCTTTTGAATTTTGAACATTTGAGCAAAAGAAAAATAAGAGGAAGGACTTATTTAAGTTGGAAAATTTTCATTTTTCCTGTTTTACTGAACATTTAGTTCAATTTCTCCAAAATCCATATGGAGATCTAGAGACTCAGTCTATGGAAAACTTAATATGGGTATAGTGCTTCCTTAGAAATCTCAAGAGAACAACTTTCCGAAAAAGATACCGTTTTTCCAAATGGATCATGGTGACAGCTAAATATTGGATATAAGCCACTTCCTCTGGAAATATTCTTCATATACAAAATTATCTTAAATAAAAAACTCGTTCTCTATGAACAAAGGCTGCCTTATCATAGTTTTATGTGATTTGTTGGAATTTCACTCTAATGCCCAGAGGTATCTCATGTTCATTTAGTGTATGGCAAAAGTTTTCAATTATGAAGAATGTTGTATTAGCTCTTGAAATTTTAACTCTAGATCAACAAGTATTCTGTTCAATTATTGTTTCTATGAAATAATAAAATGCTCAAATGGTACGATATTACTAATTATGTGCTTATATTTCTAGAACCATGTATGTTTATTTTTGATTTGTCAATCTGAAACTACTAATCAACATTATCCAGGTGGAAGATATTGTGAAGTACAGTGAGAATGGAAGTCCTATTAAAAGATTGCGCAAAAAGCCAATAATACTCCATTCAGAGAATATAGCTGGTAGAAGTTTCTGGAATGAGCACCCAACTCTTATTAAGGAGTTGGGTTGTTTTGGAGAGGACATCAGTACAATAAAACCAGAGTACATCAAGTCTTTCAAATCAGAAAACAAGTTAATGCCGTTTACATGGATTGTAATTAGGATTGATGGCTGTCATTTTCACAGGCAAGTTCTTACATGCTTCATGTCATGACTTTTTCTTGCTTCTATTTAATTGGTTTATATTTTGTTCTGGGTTTCTAATCAGTGAAAGAAACTGGGATCAATGTTTAGTAAGCACCATTGTGAAAAACATATATATAACATGTTATATTTAGTTTTTATTTCAGTTTTTGTATGTTAAGGTTATATAATGCTAATATAGTGTTTTATTATAGAACTGACACTCTCTGGTTGAGTTAATTTTGTCATGGAGAATGTTTCTCAGCATAAGAAAGTGGCACTGCAGATTTTCGTTACTCTTATCAGTAATGTTCTCAATGATTTAAGATTATAGGTCATAACATTTGAAAGTTGAGAGCACATCTATCTTTTTTCTTTTGTTTAGTCAGATTGTTGAGGACAAAAAGAAGTCAACATGACTCGTGAAATTAGTGAAAGAGTAGGTGAATGAGATTGGAGAGTGAAATTATGGGTCAACCCTGAATTGTCTGCCATAGTTCATATTGACGTGTGATGCATGGAATCTTGTTGCTTGATGCTGCAAATGATAATAGTTCAGTTGTGTGGCTTTTGATAGATTTTCAGAAGTTCATGAATTTGAGAAGCCGAATGATGAGCAAGCTCTGAACCTTATGAACTCTTGTGCAGTGGCTGTTTTAGAAGAGTTTGAAGATATAATTTTCTCTTATGGGGTCAGTGATGAGTACAGGTATCAAATTTGCATTACATAGTTAGCTCAACTTATGAATTTACCTGTTTGCATAACAGACTTTGTCTTTTTCTTCCAGCTTTATTCTGAAGAGGGATTCTCAGCTCTATCAAAGGCTAGCAAGGTTTCTCTTCTTGCATTTTATTGTTATTGAATTCCATTTCTGTTTATGCTTATGTGGTATTAGGATGAGAGAATCAACTACTTATTGTATGGATTTGTCTTGCAGTGACATTGTTTCTACCATTGTATCATATTTTACTTCCCTCTACATAATGAAATGGAAAGAGTTCTTTCCTCGGAAAGAATTAAAGTACGCACCTTCTTTTGATGGACGGGCTGTATGCTATCCATCAAGTGAGATCGTTCGAGATTATCTTTCATGGAGGCAAGTAGACTGTAAGTATTTTCTTTTCTCTTCTTTAAAAATTATAATCAATATTTTAGTTATCATAAGTTGTCAAGGCAAACCAATAAATCAATTTTTCTATTGAGGGCAAGTTAATGTTTTTGACTTAACGGAACTAATCTTCCCTTCCTCTTGTTGAATTTGTAGGCCACATCAACAACCAGTATAATACTTGTTTTTGGATGCTTGTTAAGTCAGGAAAAAGCAAACGTGAAGCTCAAGAATTTTTAAAGGTTCCAAGCCAGTTCGTACTTACTAATTGAAATTAAGTTATCCAGGAACCATGTGCATCCTTGCTCTTTGCCTACTTTGTCTTCTTGCTTTTAGAAAAATGTTGGATGTTGACAAATATATCTTTTCATTTGATATGTTGTTTTAGTGAAATCCCGAGAGTCCATGTCCTTAGGTTTGATGCATTATTGGCCGAATGCATGCATAAGTCTCAAGCCCTCTGCTTAGTTATATTAAAACAAAAGGGTCTTCCATCAATTATCAATTGCGATGCTATCCTATATTGATTAATAAGGACCCTGAAATCGCTCTTGTAAATGTGATCATTTTGATTCTGGATACTTGCTCAAGTATAAAATGCTTGCATTGGCTGTTGTACCGTTCCCTCCTAAGAATCAGTCATTATTAAGCATATTGGTGTGACACTATTAGATATGTTTTTCACAGTTTCAATAACTAATGAAACCAATGTTTGAAAGATATTGTCCTCCAGTGTCCTAACATTTTGATGCTCGGTTTTGCATAATCATCCTGTTGTGTAGGGTACTCAAGCAAAGGAGAAAAATGAACTGCTTCTTCAGCAATTTGGTATTGACTATGAGACACTGCCACTCATGTTCCGCCAGGGTTCTTCTGTTTTTCGGGATAAGGTTGCTTTTATCTTTTATTTAGAACTGCATACTTCATTATGCATCTACGTATTATATGCTGGAAATAAAACATCTGCACACACGGTGCACATGATGAGATGCAGATAAAGGTGTCTGCTTATTTTCTTTAGCATGGAAATTGAGCTGGCTTGGTTGAAGCTAGGCGCATGGGACTGGACCATTCCATGCATGAATTTATATGCCTATCTGCATTAGATTTGGTCCTGAGAATTTGTTAGACTTTATTTGTTCATTTGATATGGCAGTTGTCAGAATAGTTGAACAAATGTCGATCCTTGCAAGCTTTTCTTCTAGGGACCCCACATTATAAATTTTGTCTACGATTATTGGTAAAAGTGACAAGCGCGGGAAGTTTTATACTATGCAGTGATGTTGGCAATTAAGAATTGCCCACCAATAGATGAATTCTTTCAGGTTACATTGGGTTCTTCAAGACTACTAGATAGTTCAGTACACTCTGCTGCTTAATTTTAGGCTCGTGATTCTATCTAGTGAGCTGAGAAATTTGTTTCATATGCAGGATAATACGTCGTACGAAAACACGGTTTCTGGTGAACAATACAAGGAAAACGTTGTGGTGGAATACTGTAATATAATTGAGCAAAGCTTTTGGAAAGCACACCCAAGCATCCTTGATGAGAAACACCTTATCCCATGAAGCGCAGGTTTGCAGATTTTCTTGACTTATTGCAACAGCAACGACAAAAGGCTTACATTTGATATGTTTGAACTTGAAGAACTGTGTTACAATTTTTTTGTTATATTTTCTTTACTTCGGGCATCAACAACAAAAAATGAAGCTTAGATTTGATGTATGAAGAATTCTGTTGCAGATTTGTTGTTCTTGTACTGTATTAATGTGCACAGAAAAATTTCGAGTTACTGATACGCCAACATAATTTATCAAGTATTTGTACAGTTTCGTAAGTAGTCACAATTTCATTTATAAACTCGAAGATCGAATGAAGTTTATTGTTAAGTGACACCAACATAAGCTTCATATGATTTATGGTTTGAATTTTTTGTTTTGCAATTGTTAGATTTTATTGGATTTTGAATTGATGATTGGGTTTGAAATTTGTTATTTACCCTAGATGAATGGTCTGAATTTATTGTTTTGTAATTGTTAGATTTTATTGGATTTTGAATTGAGAATAGGGTTTGAAGTTTTTTTTTTTTATCATGGTTGATTCTTGATTTATGATGAATTTTGAATTCTTTGATTTTTCTATTATTAAATTTACATTGATGGTGAATTCTGAAGGATTTTTTTATTGAGTTTCATTACCTAGCCTAGCTCACTGCCTCCGCAGTGCACCAAAAGTGGTCTTCACACCACCACTACCAAGCAGCGGGGCTAAAAGCACTAGCCGTCCTTTCGCTCCATTTGGTAGCTTACAAACTTCCTAGCCATAAGGACACATACATCAATCCTCTTCCTTAAAAATAATATTTTGTCTAACTCGGCCGCTCCTTAAAGTAAGGTGTAATGTTACCAAACAAGCCCTAATGTTATTGAAAACTAAAATTCTAGCCCGCCATCGTCAACGCGTAGCAATGACTTTGATTATGAAAGTGAATTGACCCGGTTCGCAAAACGGGTCAGGTCAGGTCACGTTGTCCACGTGCTTCTGAGCGAATTGACCAATGTGCCCTCCACACGTCTCCTAAATGACAAACTTTACCACCTCAACATTCTTTTGGTTGTTTTTGTTCTCATTTCGCATTCCCAGAAAAATCAAAAACCAAAACCTCAGTTTCTTCGGTTCTTTGCTTCACCCCCAAATCCAAACAAAATCCTCACGTTTTATTCTCAATTTTCTTCCTCTCCAAGGTACGTACTCTTTTCATCTCCTCTCGATAATCGCAATCCAATCCAATGTGTGTAAATATATATATGTGATTTAGTTTACTTACTTTGATGTGTTTGCTTGCCAAGAAAATTTAAGAAAAATGAGAAAATTGAAGTTTCTGATTTTAAGATTTATTTCTTTTTTCCTTTATTCTGTACCTCTGATCTTTTTTCATGGAAATTGGAAATCCGAAGCCCAATATGAGAAGCATTTTAGAAAATTTGGTAATTAAAGGATCATCCGATGCAGCAGAATTAAGTTCATCTCAGAATTTATGAGACGCATTTTGGTCTTGGAGTTTTTTTTCCAAGTCTGTTTCTTCAATCTGGCTCTGGTGGTCAACAAGTCTCTCTAGCTCCCATATCCTATTCCAACACTGATATCTTGATCCTATTGAATATCTGAAGTGGTTCTTTTTGCTCATACTTGTTATTTTAAATTTTGTATGTGAAATTAAATTGTCTCTAGTTCTGTAATGTTGTTCTGTTTTATGTTGATTTCATTCTAATGTTTGCCTGATGATTGCAATCCGTTGTCTCTTACACCTTTCTACTATTAGTTTTGTGTATAGATTAATGTTGGCGTGTGTCATTGCAGCGATCCTTTTTTTTTATTCACAAAGCAGGTTGGCATGTGATTTAGTGAGGGCATGGTTAATGTCCCATTTCTAATATTAGTTACTACTTACTAGTGCACCATCAAGAATGAGCCCCAATTCTGTGTGTTATAAGCAAGTGAACATTTTGAGGATCTTCATTTTGTTTGGCTGTGTATAGAATAATAGAATGGGAAAAAAAAAATCAAAATTTCATATATCTCAACCAATTCAGATTAAAAGAGAAGATCTACTGATTTGGTCCAATTAGTATAGATATTTAGGATGATGCGATGCCACCTTCGATAGAAACTAGAATAACATAGGTGGCTGTTTTCTTTCATTTTATATTTAGTCTTCCTAGTTCCTATCTCTTGTTTTATTTATTTAATATATTTATTATTCTAGACCTCCATTGATGAAGTTTATTACTGCCTTTTGATCTATTGTTTCTAGGTTTTGATATTAGAAAACAAATGAGGATAAACATTATCATTATGTTTCTTGCCCTCCATATTTCTTTTCAGCAACTAAATGGTGTATAATTACTGAAATCCTACATGTGTTCTCCTCAGCTCTCAGTTTTGACTTTTGATCATGTAAATGCATAATTCAGTTTTATATAATGACCTATTCTTTTACTTGTAGTGTTTGGTTCCTGTTGCATTGAGGGACTGATGGAAGATTCAACCACCATTGAATTATAGAATCAGTGTCTAGATCACTCCAAGATCAAGGACAGTTCGATCTCAAGGAGTACTACTAATTGTACGTCATACGTGTGTACGTACCATAGCCTATTTTCGTAGCGTCAAGATGGTTGGCATTTCAATGGTCCAGGTCTCGACAAGCCCCACAGTGCTATCTTCGTCGTTGACCGCCCATCCTCGAAGTTCTTCAAATTTCTTGCCATATCTTCCGTTTAAACCACAAAGAAAACTAATTCAAGTAAAAGCTATGTCTGCTAATACAGGACATAATCAACCACCCTCTTCAGAAACAAAGAATCCACTTGCAGTTATTATGGATATTCCTAAGAATATCTGGAAGCAAACATTACGTCCACTGAGTGATTTTGGATTTGGTCGGAGGAGCATTTGGGAAGGTGGGGTGGGGCTGTTCCTTGTGTCAGGCACAATTATCCTTGCGCTCAGTTTAGCTTGGTTGAGAGGGTGTCAACTGCGGTCTAAATTCAGGAAGTATTTGGCAGTGTTCGAGTTTTCTCAGGCCTGTGGTATAAGCACAGGAACTCCAGTGAGGATTAGAGGAGTGACTGTTGGCAATATTATTCGTGTTAATCCTTCCCTAAAAAGTATAGAGGCAGTTGTTGAGGTGTGTAATGCCATCATTATTTACCTATATGTTACATATTTTATTTTGAAAATGGTAATTTTGACCGTAGTCAATAAATATATTTTTTTTTCCTTCACAACGTTAATTAATGCTTATATATATCACCTTCTAATTTTAGGTAGAAGATGATAAAATAGTCATACCTCGCAATTCCCTGATTGAGGTGAACCAGTCTGGCCTTCTCATGGAAACAATGATTGATATAACACCTCGTGATCCTATCCCAGAACCTTCTGTGGGGCCTCTTGATCCAGAATGTGTCAACGAAGGTATAATTGTATGTGACAGGCAGAAGATAAAAGGATCTCAAGGGGTAAGTTTGGATGCATTGGTTGGAATATTCCCCCGTCTT
>JAYMTF010004426.1:0-13167 GCA_036897485.1 Pelargonium nanum | reverse complement strand
ATATGTGTAGTTTAAGATTTTGCTAACCCGTGCAACGCACGGGGTTTATACTAGTGATAATAAAACATTTGTATGTTAAAACGAGTCTCATTACAATGATACATTTCTTTTTGAGCCCACAGAAACTATTTAAAATAGAGGTAATTACATATACACCCTATAGACTAGTCACTCAAAATAGATGACCCCTTAAAACTATTTTACAAAACAAATACACCCCATAAACTTGCACAAATATGATTATGTTATAACCATGTTATCTAACCCGTGAAATGACTTAAATACCCTCATTCTTCTTCTTCTTTTCTTCACAAATGATGATTCGATTCATTTCAGTCTGTAAATTATATAGTGGATGAAGTCTCATGCTTCAGAGCACAAATGAGTATGAGTTCAAAAATTTCACTAAAATTTGTTGCCTTGCAGGAAAATTTAAATACTTAAAAATTCTGGCGTCGAAAAATTCAAATACTTGAAGATTCCGGCGCCGGAATATTCAAGCACTTGAAGGCACATGATGAGGGGTATATATATTAGGCATTTAGAAAAAGTAAATGGCATGTGACAAGCCCATGATCACTTAAATGTACTTTTCCGTTAGATTTAACTGAAAATTTGAATGTTGGAATGTTTGTAGGGGTTATGTGTTTTCAAAAATAGTGTTAGAAGGTCATCTGTTTTAAGTGGCAAGTCTATAGGGTGTATGTGTAATTACCCCATTAAAATACCACTAAAATTAAAAATGTCAATCATCCACTGTGCTCTCAGCACTCTGCTATGAAAAAAGAGCCCGTCAAATTTACCGATTTGTTGATGATGATGATAGACAGATACAAGAAAGGCATAACATAAAAATGTGCTAGTAAGCAACTACAAAATTATAGAGTAGGTGAAATGATTTAGGAACAAAGAAACAACATCCGTAACATTAGGAGACAGCTTGTAAAAGCAAACCTTATGGCAGGTTCTAGGCAGTTGTTGAGATGTTGACTCCCACATATACATCTTTCCACATATGCACTAGAAACCATTCAATGGATACATTCCTATTTGAGCCCACTAGAAACCATTTACCAAACAACCAATTCTCAGGCAAAATGATTTTGTGACAAAGAAACAACCTCCATAACATTGGGGGCCGGGACACCTTGTCAAAACATACCTTGTTTCTATGAGTCCAAATGGTGTACATGACAGCAACACCCTTGTTTGAGAAACTGATTGGCTCTAGATTGGAAGGAATATTAACTCCAGCATTAGGCTTTAGAATCACACCCACGGCTTCTTTCACTGATTCGAAACCCAACATATCAATCCGGACTCCCACAGCTAATTGCCAAACTCTCTTTGAGAAATCACACTTGAAAAACAGATGGAAGTTGTCTTCCTCGATCGTACTCATTGAAGAATGGACATAATGGATCGGCACTCATTTATAGACTAATGCTCAAAAACATAAAAAATATATAGTAACCTATCGATCAAAAGGAGGAACTTACACATTCAAGCAAAATGATTTTGGGACAAAGAAACCACCTCCATAACATTGGGGGGCACCTTGTGAAAACAAACCTTATTTCTATGAGTCCAAACAGAGTACATTACTGCAAGACCCTTGTTAGAAAAAATGTTAAGCTCTACCTCTGAGGGAATATTAACTCCAACATTAGGCTTCAAAATGACATTCAGAGCCTCTTCCATTGATCCAAAACCCAGCATATCAATCCGAACTCCTACAGTCCTACAGCCAACTGCCAAGCTTGTTTTGAGAAATCACACATGAAAAACAGATGAAAGTTGTCTTCCTCAAAATTATTGCAGAACGAGCACAAAGGATCGATGCTCATCCCGCTCTGGAAGAGCTTAGATTTTGTTGGAAGAGTATCCAGTACAACCTCCGAAAGAAAAACTTTCCATCAATTCTGCATCTTTGGCTCCCACACTGCCACACATTATTCAAAATGCAAATGCCTTTGGATTGAAACCTCAATCTGTGTCCCTGAGCATTGGAATAAGCTGGATCCACAGGTAAAATCACTAGACTTTGTTGTTACCTGATCATGACAAAGTTCATGGGTTGGTTTGTGGTAAGATACAAAAATTGATTAAGCACAACTAGTTACTTGAGAGTTATTAGTTAAAATATGTTCCTCATTTGAAATTGAATAAGTCTAATAGAATAAAATGAAAGAAATAAAGTGGTAATGAATCGCATAAGATAAATGTGAAAAGAAACTTACATATCTGAAATCAAAATAAAAAGTAAAATGTACTAAACACATAGAAAAATTGCTACGATAATGCAGTGTGAGTTAAACTTCAGGTATTGTTCCAGTCCATTTTAGTCATTAGTTATTAGGATTATCTAGTGTCTCAATGTTAGTTCCATCGGTTTTTTTTAGTTGCAAACTACTCAAATGTTGCTCGCATTTATTCGTAGTTGAGCTAGATTTTAGGGGGCTGAAAGTACAAACTCAAACACCAGAATTTGAGACGTTAAATGTTGATGTTGGCAAAATCAAAATAAGTTTGACATGTAGTTAATTAACACCGTACAAGTAGATTTGAGAGTGTGGATTTTCCACCTGAATCTAATTTTCTCTAATGACTGACAGAAGACTTCATTCTTATAAAAATTAATTAAAAAATTAAATTATTGTAGTTGTGGGCTTCTTCATAGTTGGGATGCTCATGCCATGTCCACACAAACACAAAGTGGGCTCTATGGCCCATGGGCTCAAACCCATACTCTCGCCCAAGAATCAAGCGCGTGTTCACACGCGCTCAGCTTCTTCCCCTTTTTCCTAGGTCAGTCATGTCCGAACCAAACGGGACCCATCATTTTCCCACATGACTTTATTTCGAAATTGGCGGGTTTTCAGGCTTTTAAGCTTAAACCCTAATTAACCCACCATCTCGGGTTATTACCTTTCTCTCTGTTTCAGTCTCTCATTCAAGTTACACAGATGAGACCGTTCTACACCCACAAGCACCTCATCAATCTCACTTTAAAGCACCGACCTTTCATCTCCTTCCGAACCCTCCGACCACCTCTTTTTCTCCGCAGCTTCTCCGATGCGTCGTCGTCGTCTCAGGCAGAGAACAATCCTCGCTCCGGACCCGGAAATGGGAACTCGAGCTCCAATGACCGGCGTGTTTGGACCGTCTACGACCCCTTGACTGGGAGGCTTGCTCCGCAGAGAGGTCAAAAGGAGGAGTCTGGGTCTGGGTCTGGTTCTGGTTGTGGAGGCGATGGCCGGAGGACGTATTTGGATGAAGGCGAGAGGGTTTATGGGAATGCCAAGAAGGCGCAATCGGAGGGAGGGTCGGAGGCAAGTCGGAGTTTTGATCGGAGGGTTGAGGATTTTGGAGAGAAAGGGAAGGGTCAGGGTTTCTGGGTTTGCTCCCATTGTTGCCACAGAGAGGCGCAGAGCTGGAACCAGACTGGTGGTTTTGGGGCTGCAGGGAATAGGTATAATGTTTATGGGAGTGTTGAGAAGGCTAATGTGGTAGAGGGTTCAGGGAGTTGTTATCACAAGGAAGTAGATAACTTTTCCGGGGAGAGGGCTTTGGAGCAGAGGTCGAGTAGTGGGGCGAAGCAGGAACAGGAGTGGGCGTCGGGAGGTGAAGCTCAAAGAGGTATGCTGCGTTCTGGTAATGAGGGTCATGATTTGAACATAGGTATGAGTATGGAGAGTGTAAAGATCAGTGATGATATAGTGGGAAATAGGTTGAGTGAGCTTGAGGTTTCGGAGAAGGCACTGAAGCAGGTGGGTGGTGGTCTCCATCCATTGCCTTTAACAATGAAGCCTGAAGTAGAGTCAGCTTCTGATGATGTAACCTATGTGAGCTTGTCGAGTTTTTGGAATAGGATTAGTGATTGTGATGGGATTGTTAAGAAGGCAAATTTTGTAGTAGCGAATCACGAAAAAGGGGTAGAGTATTTTTCAAGTGAGGGGTTAACTCATGATTCGGTGCAGGGATTGGGCAGTAGAGAGCATGCAGTGCCTTCATCTATCCGAGAGCAGGTGGGTGAGGTCCTTCTGTTGCCAAAAACAATGAAGCAAGAATCAGAGTCAACTTCTCAAAACGAAATCCAAATGGTTTCGTCAAGTTCTGGTAATAGGCCAGATGATTTGGATATAGATAGAACTGAAGGGAGTTCTAAGAAGGCAAAATTAGTGAGTGGGTCAGAGAGCAGATCTGATTTTGATGAGGGGGTTAAGGAAATCTCCAGAGAAAGGGCTTTTAGGGTTGTTGAGAAGGGTAGTTCAAGGAATGGAGTTGGACAGGAATTCAGTATAGGGGATATACTGACGACGTCAATGAAGAAGAAGAAGTCGAAGATGGCATGGGTTTGCAAAAAATGTGGCCATTCAGAAGTGCAGTGGTGGGGCTCATGCAAGATGTGTGGACGTGTAGGGTCAATGAGACAAATCTCTGTTGGGGATTCTGGCGGGAGTGGGGATGAAAGTGGGACGGTGGTTTCAGAGAATGGAGTGCGGTCATTGTTCCCTAAGCGAGACCAGGCGTTTCCAATGCGATTGATAGATGTTAACTGTGGGATCAATAAGCAAGAGTGGCGAATTCCTTTGTGAGTCATGTTTGTTTAGATTTGGTTTTCTTAACCCTGCCCGGTTGCTATGGTCAATGAATAAAAAAAGAGAGAATAGATTCAGATACTCATGGTGATCTCTATGAATTGAAATCATATTAAGTTATAATGTAAGTCACTGTCAATTGAAGATGGATTTTTGAATAGTGAAACAAGCAAATTTGTTTCTAGTTTTCATTGGTTTAAGATAGGTTTAGCTTCTTAGTTTTCATTTTGTCCTTTCCATACATTTAGCCATTCTTTGATATCTAGAACTATGGAGCTTAAGAGTCGTAAAGAGGTCCTTTTATTCTAACCAGGTTGGATAATTTTTGGTTGCTGTATCAAGCCATAGATCATTATAACATTTGAATCCCTGATATTTATGTAAATATTTCATAGATTATGCATTTTTTTTAATGTTCATTTTACTTCAGGCCGTTTGTAAGTAAGTGGCTTGCTTTTCAGTGAAGGGTACTTATTAGGGACATATGAGTTCATCACAGAAATTATTGATACCATGTTGTAATTTATTGATTGGTTCCAATCAATCCACGATCACAAAATAAAATGTTTTTGTTTATTGTGCTTGATACTTAGGTCTGGATCCTTTGGGAGTGAAGTTGCAAGGGTGCTCGGTGGTGGTATTGTACCAGGTTTGGAGCAATTTAAGTTTATAGTTGTTAGTTGCATAATATGCTCAAATATGCGTGTATGGGTAAATATTATGGTTCTTAGCTGTTTGACTTTCATCATCCACTTTTGAAAGGCTTGATCTTTGTTGCTTTGAAAGTCCAAATTCAGATTGGGCATCCTTTTTTAAGTGCATAATATCTTCCATGGCGACCCTTTGAGGCTTAGCATTATGTTATTGTGCTGTCCTTTTTTGTATTACTTCTAAGAGAACATTTTGCGCTCATTTAAAATGTTTAAAATTTGCCTTTCTCATCCAGCTAAGTTGTACTTCCAATTTTTTTTTAGGTCAGTTGTGCGAGTGTCCTAAAATATAAACTCTTGCTTAAATGAAACTCTTATTTTTGTGTGCAAATTAGCCTATAACATATGTCTAATGCCACCACGTAATTACTTAGGTCAGAAGCGCTATCCCTTCTGTGTTTTTGTGGCCTAATTACTTAAATATAAACTTTATTTTTCAGTTAAGCCTCGTCAAGATTTAGTTTTTGCTTTCAAGCTCCTCATTGATGTTCAGTGTTTGAACGTCATCTAAATTTCATGTCCTTATTTTGTTTAGGCTCTTTGGTTTTGGTTGGGGGAGATCCTGGTGTTGGCAAGAGCACACTGTTATTGCAGGTATAGGTTTGTTGCATAGATAATTTCTGTGGCTCTTCTTTTGTGGACGGTGTATGACTTTGTATTGTTTTGTTTAGGCTCCTTACTGTATATTACACTGTAACAATCAATTTACTGTATTAATATTTCTATCTAATGTAAAGTCCCGCTGCTGTGTGAAGGTTGCATCAATAGTAGCTCAAGGGCGGGATATTGAAGAACCACGTCCGGTTGTGTATGTTTCTGGTGAAGAGGTCAGTACTCATTACACATACATTAAATGAACTTGATATTTCCAAAATCTTTTTGAAGTTTTGAATTGAAGAGTTTCAAGAATTTTAATGTATATTAACATTGCACGTGAAATATGACCTCACATAGTTAAGAAAAGTTACTTGAGTTCTATTTTTCCCCTAGAATTTTGTAGTTCTTGTATTGTGTTCAATTTGTTGTCAGAAGATGGCAACAAAGTACCATCTAAGATGTCCGGACTCTATTTCATCTTAAAACTGGACCTTGGGCATAGCTTTTTGGTAATTTACTTGTTTGCATCTTATGCAACAGAGTATGGAGCAAATTGGAAACAGAGCTGACCGTATGGGGATTGGAACAGATGAACTTTTCTTGTATTCAGGTACTGAAGTTGAGGTGTGTACTTTCTAACTTGTGCTTACCCATTTATTGATGATTATTCTGATTATTGCATAGACATTGTTTCAGTTTGACTTGTGTCTTGGCTATACCGTGTTTCAGTTTTCATTAGGATAATAGGGTAGCATCTTCATACACTACAGTATCTTCCTAGTATTTCTTTCTTTTACCCTTATACTTCAGCTAGCACATTTTTTTAGCTACTTTGGTTTTTTAAATCATCCATTGTGTATATCAAGATGGTGAGCTCTATCTTAATAGGGGTGGGAAACTGGGAATAGTAGCCTTGATTATTAGGTTTCCTATATTTTCCACAAAATCTGTAGTGATGGATCTTTTTTCTTTCATCAGGACATACTAGAGAAAACACATCTTCTCTCTCCTCGGCTTCTTATTGTTGATTCAATTCAAACAGTTTATTTGAAAGGCGTAACTGGAAGTGCTGGAGGAGTCACACAGGTAAATATATTACATTCTAAGATAAATCATGTTTCAGTTTACATGGTTTGCTATAGTATTTGTTTTTTTTTGGGGACTGTATGCATGCAGATGCTTACACTGTTGCTCTGTAACAGGTGAAGGAATGCACATCATCCTTGCTTCGTTATGCAAAGAAAAGTAATATTCCAGTTCTTTTGGTGAGCATACGTTGTTTGAATCGGTTTGATGATCATCAATTGTTTTTATATTTTAGATACTAACAAGTAGCTCTTTAGAATGCATTGTATGTTTCATTAAATGGATGCCATTAAGATACATCTATATACAATTACTAGTCCTCATATTAGGTGTTTGTCAATGACTTCTGAATAAAAGTGTAAAGTTAAACTATTTTCTTTTGTTGTTGTATTATGTGTGCTAATTCATGTCTCATGTGCTTTTCTCCTGTGTATTTCAGATTGGACATGTGACAAAATCCGGAGAAATTGCAGGACCTCAAGTCTTGGAGCACATTGTTGATGTTGTTTTGTATTTGGAGGTTTGTATCTTGTTGCATTTGCTTTTCATTAATAGCTGTAATTTATGTTTTGCTGGTTACTCAGATTAAAAATTGTATGTGTCGCATGTGTTAAACTCTGTGATTCATGACATATGTGTCCAACTCTGTTTACACGAGTTGAGACTTTTAAAGAAGTCAGATGTATTTATGTAAAAAAAAAAAGTGCTAAACTGTGAAGTATTACGAGTATTAGTTCACCATTATGTGTACTATTTAGAACTCCTTCACAAGCTAAGAAGCACTGAGTTGTGTGTGCGCGCTTCATACAGAAAACTAAAAAGATACACATAAATAAAGCAGTTTCATATGTCTAGATTGTTTGGATATATCATGTATCACACTCCACATCCTTGTCCACAAATATTCGGTTATAGTATTTGGTTTCTAGTGAAAAGCATAGAGTTATTCAATTATGTTGTTTGTATTTGAAGAAGGTTGTCTCAGGATAATTCCCAACTCAGCCTAATATAATCTTGATTCCTACTATTTTGATTTGCTATAAATATTTCATGCCCTGTATGGAATGTTACCTGCCGTCATATCATCTAATTCTAATTTACCCTTTGCGGTCATGTTCATTGGACTTTTTTTGGTAAGCAAAGACAAGAACTACATAAAACACTTATTTGTTTGATCTTCAACTTCACTCAGCTTTCTTATGAACTATTTATTGTTTTGTTTGATAAATTATTTATTGTTGGTGTTAACTTATTAAGAGCATATTTGATTTCGGTGGTGCTTGGTGCTGTCTATTTTTTAGTTGGTTATTTATCTTAATTTGACTTTTTAATATATTTACATATCGATTTTCAGGGGGAGAAACACACATCTCATCGTTTGCTTCGTTCCATAAAGAATCGTTTTGGGTCCACTGATGAGGTGATTGGACTGTGGCTGTATTATATTTATTACACCTGTTCATTTTTTTTTGTGCCCTCCCGGACTTGTATTATGCATCCAGTTTCTCGTTGAAGTTTACTTTTAATGTTCCAAACATTGTCTAATATTTATTTGATTTCTCTTTATAAAATCGTAATCGTAGACTTCACAAAATAAGAACATTGTTGCATACTTGCATTAGTTTGGTAAAATTTCTACCTCATGTAGGCTTCTTCTTCATACCAACCAATTATAACAGTTTCCTTGTTTGCTCTGGGTATATGGAGCGTTTTTATAGGTCTTGTCTTATTTCCAATTCCATGCTTTCATGTTTTAATAATTTTTGTTCTCTTCACCCAACTGAGTTTTCATGATTCATCAAGTTCTTTTTCTTTAAGCTATGAAAACTGCGCTGATTGTAATGATGTCTAAACTTGAAAGTGGAAAATAACTTCATTTTATAGCTTTCAATGGATTTCGCGTAATCAACTCTTAATCTTTGTTGGCTGGTTTTTAAATTCATGATGATGCCTGTATCACTTGAAAAACCTCGGTGTCATATTACTATTTTTTCTTAGCTACTTGGAGTTTAGGCTATATCTTTTAAGATACTACCAAATATGTGAAGGAAACGATAAATATTTCTTTTTATGTCCAAGATTTGTACAATATTGTCCCATGGGGAGAAGACACTGCCATAGCACCTCAGTTCAGGCAGATGTGTGTAGTGTATTTAACCGTAATATTCTCTAAGAAGATTATTCCACAACTTTTTGTCAAGGCAATTTCGGTGCTTATCATCTTTCTTTCTCCTTAATGAATTGAAGAATACAAAATATCTTCTGCTCACAGTGTTGATATTTTTGCTCACAGCTTGGAGTATTTGAAATGTTGCAATCGGGACTTCAATCTGTTTCAAACCCCAGTGAGATGTATTTAACTGAACAGTACACAGATTCAGATTTTTTAGCTGGATTAGCTGTTGCAGTAGTTGTGGATGGAACACGAACTTTTCTCATCGAAATTCAGGTTTTCTCTCTCTTTCCACTTTCTTTTCCGTTCCTCATTGTGAATTTTTAATTATTTATGATGCAAAGGCTGTCTTCACCAATTTCAGCAAATCATATGAAACTGTTAAATTTCCTGTTAGATATTAATACGAAAGAGGATAACTGGGATAATCACATGAACTCGTCCTTTCTTGTTTGTGGACCAAGTAATGCGAAACTTGTGTATGGAAATCTCTCTTCTCTTAGTTTGGTGAATTAGGCCTCGGGCAATAGCTCCTCTAGCAAGCATTGCCATGATCTTAATATTTGTAGCATCTATGTTTAACATTAGAGCTGCCAATTTGGGTTTCGCCCTTCGGGTTGAAAAGACCTAATCCGACTTGTAAGAGGTGTGGTTTCAAGTTTTACATAAAAAATGCATGTACTGCAATAATGCGGGTCGGATTTCGGGTGCCCGTGGTGGGTTCGAGTTTGTCATCTTTAGTTAACATCCTTTTTGTCCACCAAGCTTGTGTCTGATTGACTTTTTGTATTTCTGCAGGCATTATGTGCAGCTGGCTGCTCAAGAGGCTCGAGGCATTTTAATGGGGTACAAGATAGCAGAGCTGACATGATTATTTCAGTAAGTAACTTTGGAGATTTTTACATCTTACACACATGCCAATTGCCATCTACGTGGTTCTTTATGAGCTGGCTTCCTTGTACCTCTGAAACCTTACTGTCATGTTGATTTTCACAATATTAATACTCTAAAGAGTGAATCATTGTGATTCCATCATATCTCTTTCTTAGCGATAAACTTAGATAACTTGTTGCACTGCGAAGTCAACAATCAATAACTGGTGCTTTCTTGTCTTATAATTTAGGTTCTCATAAAGCAAGCCGGTCTGAAGCTCCAAGAGAGTGTAAGTTATACTCATCACGACATTGTTAATTATTTTGATACATATTTTCATACACGCAAAAAAACCAAAATTGACATTTCTGTTTTAACATATATTTTCTACTATGAAGTCACTTCACTACTTTATGTATGACATAGTAATATATTATACAATAATGTCAAAATGTGTGTAGTCATGTGCATGTAATAGGATAGAGTTGGCGATTTGAGTTTTGGTTGGGTTCGGTTTGAAATGGCCTTGACTGACCCCGACCTGCAAGGGTTGCGGGTTTTGAGTACAAAATGTGCGGGTTTGCCTAAACCATCCCAAAAACTGATTGTGGCTATGTGTGACTGAACCCACAAAAAATGCTGATTGGGTTTCGGGTGCATGCGGATTCGAGCCTAGATCGCCAGCTCTATTGTGGGGTTATTTGTGAAGTTTATTTTTTTTATTTTTTAATTTTGTCAATTAGTTTCTATGAGTATCAAATAAAAATCTGTCCCATAAATTTGGAGAAGCTTTATTTGGTGCCATGTTGGTTTTTTTTGGGTGTACTTTGATTTTTAACTGATGAGTTTTAAATGACTATGGTGTATTGTTTTCCATAACCCATTGTTACATTGCTTATGTTTAGTGTTTCGATAGTAATTTCATTACACTGTTGTTTGGTGTTTGGTGTTTGTTGATTATTGTTTGCACTAATTACGTACCAATCTACTATTTCTTTCTCTGCCAGTCCATCTACTTAAACGTAGTCAGTGGATTGACACTGCCAGAAACTGCTGGAGATCTCGCAATAGCAGTAGCGATTTGCAGCAGGCATGCATCTCGTCTCATTTGCCTTTCCTAAATTAATATTACTTCACATCTTTGCATCAAGTATACGCTTTTCGATGAATTCACTGCACTTTTTCGGTCTATAAATATGAATCCTGTTGCAAATTGTTTTCTTCAGCTTCTTAGAGTTTCCCATTCCCACTGGCATCGCATTCATAGGAGAAATCGGCCTTAGTGGCGAGCTTCGCGCTGTAAGAAATCTATCTCTATAATTCTTCCCTCGAAAAAAGTTCACGACACTTATATTACCCAGAATGTTTTGGTCTAGCATTGCACTTTATTTAGGAATGTTTGCAGGATGGGGAATGGCAATCCCATCCTCATCACCGTCGGGTTTTACTTCCCTTTAAGGAATGTCCAAAAAGGTCCTTGTAGTATCTCATTTGTCCTGTTTTAGTCCCTAAACTTTCATACGTCCCATTTTTTATTCATTCGATTCCATTTTACTCCAAACTATATCACATTTAGTTCCCACTTTGATTCTACTGTTAATTCGTCAATATTTTTTCCCCACATCAGCCCTGTTTGACGAATTTCGTAACTAAAATTAACAGCAAGGACCAAAATTGAACTAAAATGGAATGAAATGATTAAAATGTCGCGCTACAAATGGGATGGTGCAAGGACCTTTTTCTCGTCATTTTGTTCCAAAATGAGTCTAGGTTCCAAAATTACTCTCCGTTCCAAAATGAGTCTCGGTTTTAAGAAGTTAGTGTTGTACAATTCCTTTTGTAATCCCATGAACATGTGTTGTAACAATCATGACGGAGACTAACTTATAAGGATGCTTCTGGTAATTCATACACAAGTAACTTCCTAAAAGGGAAAGACGAGACTCATTTTGTGACGGAGGGAGTAAATTTTGCGTAGGGTAAAGACTATATTGACCCTCTTCGCTCATTGAAATTACATTGCAGGTGCCTAGAATGGACTTCAGAATTAACACAGTGGCTCAACTGGGATACAAGAAATGTATTGTCCCCCAATCAGTCTTGAAGTCTCTGAAAGGTATAGATCACAAGGATATGCAAATTATAGGCTGTAAGAACCTTAAAAATGTTATCAACACTGTATTCACAGGTCCCATGAATGAATCTTGAGATCATTGTAACAGTAAAAAGACGGTTCAGTGCACGAGACCCTGTAGTTTTGACATCGGAATAGGGTCATTTTGGTATATATCAAGATCATGTAATGTGTGTATATTATTGGTGTAAACATGGATCTCTAAGGTAATGGTATGTTCAGTTTTGTTTTGTGAGTATTGTTCCAAGCATTTGGTTATTTCTTTATAATGTTTAGCTTTGTTTTAAAAAAATTGTATGGAGAGGAGGATTGATTTTTTATTAGACCAAATTGAGGTTCAGTTTGTGATGGATATTTTCTCTCAAGTTCTCAAATTGTAATTTTTTTATTTTAAGGTTTTGGTTGTATACATTAGACTCAATTTTTTGGTTGCAAGTTGGGTCGGGTGAATATGTAGGAAACCATGACTCTTGCGGGTCGGGTTCAAATTAGCCCTTATCAACCAAAACTCCTTAAAATTCGGTTTGAACCATAATTGTTAAATATTTTCAAATATGAGCTAAAAACTGTGATTGTAGTTAGTTTTCGTAAGTTTTTTCATTTAGGGGTCTGACGTGGAATTTAAATGTATTAAATATTTTTTTTGTTTAATATATTTTAAAGTTCACGTCACATAACGAAGAAATTAACGACAATAACTATTTTGAGTCGATACTCGAAAAAAAAATTAAGTATCAAATTGGAATTTTTACCAAATTCTATTTGTATTAAACTATAAAAAAATATATATTATTTTAAATTTATTCATAATTAAAATACATTTTTAAATTTAATGTAGAAAAAAACATTTTTTAATCAATTTAATATAAGCATATCGAAACGACGTCGTTGGTAGGAGTGTACACTCAGTACCAGTTTCTCACTATCAGACAGCAAGAAGCTCAAGCTAAACCCCACACGACGACCACCAATGAAGCTCCGCCGCCACCACCT